>VZSF01002281.1:481399-598285 GCA_013398295.1 Chionis minor
CTACTGTGGGCAGTTCTCCATTCTCAGAGCCCCTGGTTTTACCTACTGTGACTTGGACAGTGGAGTTAGAGCCCTTGCCAGTGAAGACTGAGGCAAAAAAGTCATTCAGTACCTCAGCCTTATCCATATCCTGGGTGGCCAGGTCTCCCATTTCCTTCCGGAGAGGGCCCACAGCCTCCCAAGTCCTACCTTTTTCCCTGACATAGCTATAGAATTTTTTCTTATTGTCTTTGATATCCTTGGCCAGATTCAGTTCTCTTAGGGCTTTTGCCTGCCTGATATGGTTCCTGGCCACATGATCCGAAACATTTTATGTAGTAAATACACTACAGTTCAGAAGAAGCTCTCTAACAGAAATAGAAGGAACAGTCTTTCTTCACCTAAAAGGCAACATTTGACTTGCTGGAACACGTCCAGCAAACCTAGGAACTGCCACAGAAGGTATTTTAAAGGGCAACAGTCTCCTTGTCTCCTTTACGATCAAAAAATGTAATTTTAAATTTTCAAAATTATTTATTTGAAGTAAAACTAGACATATTGGCCACAGGGTGCAAAGGGGTAAATGCTGCCTCTTTCCTAGGGTAGGCAATGCATGTGCTCATGTGCTATGGCCTCTGTGTTTGCAAGCAGGAGTCCTGTTACCCGCCAAAAGCAGCACATCTGGCTAGCTGAAGGACACGGTAATAGCACAGACAATACACCCTGACATTTTTTTAAACTATGAACTCTGAAAATAAGGTGTCATAAGCACTTGTGGTTCTGCAGCAACTGCTTGCAGTGGTAAAAATCAGACCACCAGACACAAAGCAGTTGACCAGGACAGTTCATTGAGAGTTAAAACTACTTTTTTGTGTTGCACTCCTTTACAGGAAACATAATGGCATCATAGATTTTAGGAAAGGCAAATCATTTTGTGGTTGCTACACCCAAGACAGCCTCCAGCCATCACCTCATCTGCAAGTCCTTCTCTGTTCACAAACAACAGGTCCATTGGGGCACCTTCCCTAGTTGGCTCCCTCACCAGCTGTGTCGGAAAGTTATCTTCCACACACTCCAGGAAACTTCTAGACTGTTTCCTCTCTGCTGTATTGTACTTCCAGCAGACATCTGGTAAGTTGAAGTCCCCCACGAGAACAAGGACTAGAGATTGTGAGACTTCTCCCAGCTGCTTATAGAATATTTCGTCTGCCTCTTCATCTTGGTTGGGTGGTATGTAACAAACTGCCACCATGGTACCTGCCTTGTTGGTCTTCCCTCTGATTCTTATCCATAAACACTCAACCCTATTATGACCATCATTAAGCTCTAGACAATCAAAACACTCCCTAACATTCCTGGCTACCCCATTGCCTCTGCTTCCTGGCCTATCCCTTCTGAAGTTTATAGCCATCCATTGCAGCATTCCAGTTGTGGGAGTTATCCCATCATGTTCCTGTGATGGCATCTATATCATATTTTCCTGCTGCATAATGGCTTCCAGGTTCTCCTGTTGCCCATGCTGCATGCATTGGTATAGATACACTATAGTTCGGCTATAGATCCCACCACCTTTTTTTGGGAAAAGCCTGTTATGAAGGCCATAGAATTTAATCCAGCAATTTATGTAATAAATTATGTAATACAACATATCTTTTAGAAAGACATCCAGTACTGATTATCAGAGAATACTCACATTTCTACAAACTCTTAAGGCAGCTTATACAATTCAATAGCAATAACAAAACTCCTTAGTTCTATAGATTTTAGTATTATTTCTATGGGATTCCTATTTTACTCTCACAGGAGGTCACTTGCCTTTCCTTACTAAACTCTAAACGATTGAGTGGTCTGCTGCCAGCTATAAGGCCATGTCCCCGTCAAAACACTCAGTGTTCCTAAAAGTGAATCATCTGAATTTTAAAGCTCTTGTTGTTGCTTTTTTTTTTTTTAAACATTGACGAGCATCTTAAGCAAAATAAAACAAATTGCACATCAACACTGGACACAAACAAGAGTTTAAAACCCCCCAAACTTAGCTCAGTTCGGTGCCTGTAATTTTAGCTTTTAAAGATGCTGATGGAAACAAGATCGAATACTCCACCTGCAGGAATTTCGTTATCTTCTTTTAACAGTAACTGCCTGCAAAAGAGCTTTCTCCACCAACTCTTGCTTTACAGAAGCAATGGGGAAGCCTTATTGGAAATATTTATATCGTGTAACAATACAAACAGTACAAGTTTGCAGCCCTGACTCAGGCAAAATTTGCAATAGGTTTCTTGAGGGTTCCTCTCAACAAAGCACTGCTTGACTGAGTCCGCAGATTGGAAATAGGCCCTTGCAGATTAAGAAAACATAACTGCTAGTTCTCGATGCCTCTCTTAAGTACAATACTGAACTTCTTAAGTGTTCGTATAGTCTCAATGTTTTAAACATACCAAAATAAAGTAATCTTCAAGAGGTCTTCCCAGGGAAACGTCACAAAATTTCTATAAGTTGACACAGCAGATCTAAAAATGGCCCTTTAAATTATCTCTATACGCATAATAATAGAAGCATGCATATATGCATGTATCTATGCATCTGCTGTATTAGGAAAAAAAGCTGCTGTCACTGCTTCTCTGCAACGTTTTATCTCTGGTCAGCAGAGTATCCTGTCTAACCACTGTAGTCACATGGGAATAACAAATAATTTTTATTAAGTTGTAGAATAACATGCCCACTTTTTACTGTTGGACTGAAAAATCACTTTCATAATTTTACTTGTGTTCAAAAGTTTAGAGCCTTTTTGCATGGCCTGGTTGCTGGAAAATTAAATAGTGAATTTACAACACACTAGTCACTCTTCACTAACTTCACTTTTTACAGCTTGAGGTGCACTGTTGTTAACGCATTTCTCATCAATATACATTACCTGCTGCTTTTATAGACAGCTTTCCATGCCTGAGCAAGTTTGTTTAAAGATAGACCAGGTATCCCTAGCTGTAAAATTTGCAGCATGTAGATCACATCCAAGGAGAGGGCTAGTAAGTGCACTGCCTTTTCGCTATTAGGAAGGAAAATAGTCACAGTTTTTTAAATTCCTCTTTGTTCATGAACAGGATTATGTATATTTTTTGCTAGCAAAGAGAAGATTATTCAGATACCTTATGCCATTCTCAGTATACTCTGTATCCCAGAATAATCTACAAATTCCTAAATCTTGGCTAGCCAAGTGAAAAGGTAGCTATTGTTAACTGTATCTTACAAAGATTTCTAAGTTCACCAACTGTGAAATATTCAAGATAGGGGAGAATCATTTCATGAAAAGAGACGTAACAGTCTGATAATAAAGAGACTGGCAATTTCTACCAGATGGACTAGCAGGCACTTCAGCCTGCTGAAAATGTATGCCTCACCCTTGTTTCACTTAGAATCATAGAATTACAGAATCACTTGGGTTGGAAGAGACCTTCAAGATCATCAAGTCCAACCATAAACCTATGCCAAAAAACCCATCCCTAAACCATGTTCCTCAGCACCACGTCCACCCGTCTTTTAAATACCTCCATTTTAAATACTTGTGGCAGAGGCACGTATAACGAACACACACGCACATACACACACAAATTTGCCAACAAATTCCTCGTTAGTTTTCCTGTGATATGATGCTTTTCTTTTTTTTGTTTTTTGTTTATTTTTTACGAATTTGTAGTGGATGCTATAGCTTCAGTACTGTGTTTATTATATGTACGGTCTTGACTACTTGAATCTGTGAAACCCATTCAAAAACAGACTGCAAAATGCCAAAGACTTTCTTTCACTTCCAGTCCTGCTTAAGTTTTCTTTGTGGCACTGCTCATCTGAATCATTGCCTGTTTCTTGCTTACAAAACATTCATATTCAAAGCACCATTAGCACAATAGCAACTAACAAAGAGCCTTTTATGCCAACATGCTACAACTTCATCTCGCACACCCTTTACAGGAAAAAGGTCTTTTCTCTTCTTTCCAGTATCAGTGAAGCACTCATGCCATGTGAAAAGAATGCTCCCTTTCAGCACAGAGGGGACACGACTGTGCCTTATGTGAATCTACTGTATGTACAACTGAGGGGAGGACTAGGTGACCTAAAAGATCTTTCTCATCTCTAACCTCTGTGGAAGTTCACGGTATCGGGAATTGCATATTAACAACCAGATGCAGGATTTTGTGTGGAAACGGCAGAATGCTTCCACAGGACGTTTTTCTTAATTTTTCCCTGCTGTAAAGGATAGGAAGAACACTTTTAAGTTTTTCACAAGTATAATTGACAAAACACAGAAAGGACCGCGATTACTCTTCAGTCATTTACAGCAGTCATTCCTAAAAATATTGCTAATGCGGAGCAGTAAGTGAAAAGGAAGGAGAATTTGCAGCTACATCACGCTAGAAATTGGTGGATTTTGTTGCCACCACGACATCAAGTTGCCCCATTGGCACTAAGATGAACATTGAGGTTCCCATGAGGTAAAACTGTTCCTTTATAGTATGCTGTAGATACCACGATCGCATTAATTTGAGAAGAACAAGGGAAAATGGAAATGATTTACACTTCCTCCTAATAATAATTTATAGGCAATTCCACAAGGCACAAAAATGAGTAGCCAGAGTTGGTCAGAAAAACACAGAACACAAACCCGATTGCAATAATGGCATATAAGCAGTATCAAGGCATTTTACAGTAAGATACAGGATATATATGAGAATCTAACTGCCCCCAAAACATCTTCAGTATCAGATAGTCACAATATTTCCACATATCTGAACTACACGGCCCTGTGACATGTTAATAAACTTGATCATTCGGTAACAGCTGTAACATTGTCTAGAATGTTTTACCCCGAGTTCCCACTAGCACAACACACACTGGTAAAACAAGAAACAAAAAAGAAACGACCCCTCAAAGGCTCTTGTGTGCCTTTATTTCACACTGAATAAGCAGGCACAGTACAGCCTGCTGCTAAGCTTTTCCTTACCAGTTGGTGAAAACATGGACAGACTCTTGGTTACAGCTCCTAATGTGTTGATCAACTGACCCAGAATAACAAAGGCTAAGGGTAAGCAACACAGAAATTACTATACTGGATCAGACCTGAATCAGTCTAGTCTAAGATCCTGTCTCTGTGCGTAGCCAGAGGGATGTGTAAGAACCCCGCACCAGCCACCCGCCTCTATTTCTGTATGTTCTAGCAAGAACAGTTCCAAGAAGAAATAATTTAAAATGCTGAGATTTGTTTCTCTGCGTTTTCTCAGTTACTGCTTTGCAAGCTGTTGATTGAGGGGCAAAGGGTGGAAATTGTACATCTCTGAGGAACAATTAACTTCTTTGTTGATCCCCTGAGGTGTACTGTAAGCCATAATCCCATAAATTATCCCAAGGAGAATTTGTCATAATAGATCTAAATTGATAGCATTAAAAAATGCTCATGCATTTGTATTTAAAAGTCTCTCATTTTTTTTAAAGGAGTCTGCATTGCCAATTTGAGGAAAAAAAAAACAGCTTAATTTTTTTCCATAGTAATACAGAAAGCATTGCATTTGCATCACACATTAATCACAGAAAAATTAAGGCCACAGAAAACCAAATATGATAAATCACATATCCTTTTGCCTCACATATAATTCAGCATCAGGCCTGTATACATCATTAGCTACTGTGTCTACCATTAATAGTTCACACAAATGTGTAACATATAGCTGCATCACGAAGCAGTTAAAAAAGAAAATTGCCTCTAATTTTTCCTGCTTCACCTTCCTCTATATATTATATGAAAATCATCCATACTGTATGCCCTTCCTTGCCTAAAATAGATTTAAAAATTTGCTATATGATAGAATCTGCAAGGTTTTTTATTCACAGACAGCACTGCCTGCCTGAGAAGAGATATGTCATACCTACATTGCATTATTGCCCCCCTCCCTGATATGAAATCTTCCACAAATAAGCCTGACTTGCAAACACACTATTCTGTTCCATCCAGCTTCTTATGCAGCACTCCATAGTGCTGGACCCGAGTGCCTCTTGGTAGGGTTTGAGCAACGTGACTCTCGTTCATCACGTGCCTTCTCACTCCCCAGGGCAAAAAGGATACGCAGTGAATGTTTTGTTCAACATTTTGCTGTTTTTTTTCTTAATGCACATATATATAACTTAAAGAAAGCAAGTCAATGAAACATATCCGGTACTTGGAGTGGAAGATACTGAGGTTTGTCCTTAGTTCTTTGGAAAATTTATTTCAGTCTAAGTTAGGCCATTGACTGCTTTCCTTACCACAACCACATGCCAAATGAGGCTGCTGAATGCACTCTCATTCCTGCCTACTCTTGTAAATAAATACGTGTTTAATTATATTAACTTCAAGACACTTCTCCAAGCATCTATCCTCTCAAGCATAGCAGCTCTCAAAATAACTCTCAAATTTTGAAAGAAATCACATCCATCTCCTGAAATTCCTAAATATACCCCAGGTTTCAGGCATCTGAAAGCTCTGTCTGCACAGACTATTTGGATTCATTGCTTCAGAAGAAAGAGCATGACTGCTCTCATCAGGCTCTCTGGCACCCACTCTTAATGCTGGACAATTTTAAAGACAAAACCACATGTATTCTAATAAAACAAAGTGTTAACACTGGGAACATGAAAAAAAAAAATTAAAAATTCTGAATCTTAACATCCAGCTTCATAATGGGTTACTGCAGTATCTTACCCCACTTGGGGTGCTAGTGGTCTACCACATTATTTAACAGACAGGAATTGCCTTTGGGAACTCATTTATTTTTTTTCTGACTCTGTTAAAAAAGAACTCTGTAAAATGAGCAATTGTATCTCCTTGGCAGACTCTCTGGGAACACATATCCTTTAGCATGTTCTTTTACATTTAATCCTGTAATTTAATAGATTTTTGGTGTAGTTCATGCATAGATCGTGACAAATATCATGCATGCAAGTAGTATATTGTATATATATTGTATATATATTGTAGTATATTTATATATAATATAGAATACATTTAGTATATTAAATATTATATTATTAAATACCATATTATTAAATATTATATATTTAGATAATATATTTTTTTAATATATATTGTAGTATATTTATCCTAGAAAACATGTAGCCTCTACTTTTTCTCAATAGCTTCATAGGGACCACACACATTAGATGAATGACAAGATAGCAGTTCTGGCATCTAGACCATCTCCTAAGCCTGCACCCCTTCCTTCGTCTTTTGTGAACATGAGGAGCTTGTGCTTTCGCTTGTGCTTTCACAGCTGCCTGTGAAGCTGGGGCCTGGAACTGAGAACCTCTTCTAGATACTCTGACTATACTGGCTGTATCACTCAGTTTCTTTAAGATAGGGTGTAAAATGTAGGCACTGGAAGACAAGTCTGCCTGTTTGTCTTGCAGTGAAGTATGCTGACAAAGATACATATGAGTGGAAGACTTTTTCAAGCACTTCAGGATTCATGCTTCAGTCAAAGACAGTAAAGCTAGCTATGGCCTTAACTCAGTCTACTAAATATATAATTTGTCATTATAAAACTGACTAATTAAAACAGTGAGCCAGAAGTAACCTTGAAGAAGAATTCTGAAAGATTATTTTTAAGATAATGTAAAGAGAAATGTCTGAATAGAACAGTGGATAAAAAGAAGCCTTGGTTAGGAAAAATCTCTACATTTTTACTGAGTCGGATTTGACACCAAAGGCTTAGCAGAAATGCAATTCTCAATGACCCTCCCACATTAAGAATCACTGAAGTGTAATTCCAAACTTCCCACAACATTTTTTAAGATCTCTGCTTTTAGATCCCTTGTGATTTCTTTTAGCAAGCTGCTAGAGCAAGATGCGACTTAATGGCTATTATTACCAATATAAAGAGTATTTGTGCCTTTTTTTCAACTGCTATAAACCAGAATAATTCCACTGAACAAAAGAAATCCACTTACATTGGTGCTAAATCCAGAACTGCTTGTGTTTATTAAGTATTGGGATTTTCCATTCACTAAGATTTTCTGTTTATACATACACATGAACATATCTTACAATTAAAAAAACCAGTTATTCTCAGAAACTAGAAAATTCAAAATGTGTTACTTGAGAGAAAATGCAAGCTTGCAATTCATGTCGTAACTGCAACTCTTGATCCTAATACAGCAAATAAAAGCAGAAGTCCATTGCACGCAAATGTGTAAATAATCACAATTATTAAAATGTGTGAACTTAACCAGGTTAAGGAAAAAAAAAGAAAAAAACCTTTCATATATGGAAATATTGAGTAAAGAAATAGGAAGCTGGAAAACACAGGAGCTGTTAATTTATTTTATGGATTGCAGACTGTAGGACCAGAAAGATCCATTGTAATTCTATATTCTGACCTCCTGTACAATGTTACCCATAGGAATTCCCTGCATTCATCACTCTGCACACCGTAGCTAGCAGTAGGTATAGTAGAACTAGAGGACTGTTTTGGAAAATAAACAGAAAATCCTGAGTTTAAAATGTTCAAACCGCAACTTTGGTGACTTGTCCCAAAGGATAATGGCAACTGCTGTTAGAAAAATCTTGTGCTCGTTCTGCATTTTTTAAAGTCAAAGTCGCAATATTAGTTCCTTTAACTCTGTATTGCAGAGTTAGGGCTGGAAGAGGCCTCAGGAAATTTCTAGTTCTCTTAATTCTTAACCAATGTCTTGATTAGTACAAACTGAGTCCTGGAGCCTCACACAGCAAAGCATGTCTCTTTCATCATCACTAGGACTGTTCTCTGAACTCTCTCCAATTTTTCAGTATCATTCTTGAATTGTGAACACCAGAACTAGACATACTAGTCTATTAAAATCTGCCCCATGTCCCAAATGTGCAACAATAGGTATTCCGATATTCACCCAAAGCTGCATTAGCTTTTTCAGGCTGTTGTCTGTAAGATGTCCACCTTTATGAGCATTGTCCATCTTCCAGATCTTTCATCTCAGGCCATGTACTGGCTCCGGCTGGGCTGGAGCTAATTTTCTTCATAGCAGCTGGCACGGTGCTGCACTTTAGATTTGTTAGTAGAACAGTGTTGGTAACACACCAGTGTTTTAGCTGCTGCTGAGCAGCACTTGCACAGCATCAGGGCTTCCTCTGTTTTTCACCCTGCTCTCGCAGTGAGTAGGCTGGGGATGGGCAAGAGGCTGGGAGAGGACACAGCCAGGACAGCTGATCCAAACTGACCAAAGGGATATTGCATGCTGTATAATGTCATGCTCTGCAATAAAAAACGGGGGGTAGTTTCTCAAAGGCAGACATGCTGGCTGGGCATCAGTCTGCTTGTGGGAGGTGGTGAGTGACTGCCTTTGCATTGCTCCCTCCCCCTCCTTCCTTCACTTAATAAACTGTCCATATCTCGACCCACAAGGTTTTCTTGCTTTTGCTCTTCTCTCCCCTATCCTGTTGCAGGGGCTGGGGGTGGGGGTGAGTGAGCAACCAGTTGGTGGATGCTTAAGTTACTGGCCAGGGTCAACCCACCACAACATATTGAAAGATACAGTTCACATTGCTACATACATTCCACCTTCTGACAAAGCCCCACAGCATTCATGGATAAATTTCCTTATTGTTCCCAGCCTTTGAAACATTTTGGAGGAAATTTATCTGGGTAGTCTTTATAGCAACCTCCGTTGCATGCTTTCTGGATCATCCTATGCTCAGAAGTAAATTCCTAGAGCTCCTTGAGTTCATGGTGGCATAATCCTCCAGTGCAACGCAGCGCATCCCGCACAACAGTATTGCTATATCGTTCTTCCATGTCCTCATGACTTCACATATGGTTTATCTTCTCACAGACAGGATGTAGTAAAAATCTTACATGCGAGAGCCCTGTACTGCATGGCACACCACATGAGACCGCACAGGAAAAGCACTCCATGTGCGAACACAAATAGAGCCCCAGCTATAAGAAGTGCCCATAATGATTGCTAAGAATAGAGCAACCTCACACCTTCCAGCACTTAGCTTCTATAAATGCTAATCTTTACTTGGGCTTTTGCCCTGACATTGTAGGTTGAGAACTGAAATGGGGGTTTCCCAGGCAACTCAAGTCTGTCTAGCAACCACCCATGTCAGCACACATAACAAGGTCATCACAGTATGTTTGCTATTTCCGATGGCATCATCTTGTTCCTTGGCAGCTACAGAAAACAGATGCACATGGTGCCTGCTCAACCTTGGCTCCTGGTGCCAGCAACCAGAAGCCAGCTGGACCTGCAATCCAACTTTTGACAGCGAGCAGCACTGACTAATGATGATACGACCCACAGTGGAGAAAAGCTAACAGAAATGGTCCTTATTTGGTCTGTGTGTTGGATGCCCTGGGGACCCACTGCCCGGTGCTGTCTGGTCCTACCTATCTAGGCCTGCCCACAGGCACTGGTAAAAAATAGCACAAATCAGGTATTCCCAGAGGTATGACAGGGAGAGCAGGAAGCATGCAGGGGAGCTAGTGGAGGGGAAGTTCTGGAAAGGCTGTGTTGAAATTGCAGCAATGGGGTATCTGTCAGTCTGGAAAGCTCTCCTTTGCAGTGTGCAGTGACTGGGATCATCTTAAGGGCTTGCAGTAGGCATTTAAATAGGTACTTCAGTATGTGGTCCCATCACAGGGGTCACACGACGAAGCTGTCTAGAACAGCAGGGCGGGTGAAGCCATTAGAACTGCAGCCACTGAGGATTTTTTAACCTCCTTTTAGTTTGTGGATCATCCATAAACACCATGAGNCTTTAACTCTGTATTGCAGAGTTAGGGCTGGAAGAGGCCTCAGGAAATTTCTAGTTCTCTTAATTCTTAACCAATGTCTTGATTAGTACAAACTGAGTCCTGGAGCCTCACACAGCAAAGCATGTCTCTTTCATCATCACTAGGACTGTTCTCTGAACTCTCTCCAATTTTTCAGTATCATTCTTGAATTGTGAACACCAGAACTAGACATACTAGTCTATTAAAATCTGCCCCATGTCCCAAATGTGCAACAATAGGTATTCCGATATTCACCCAAAGCTGCATTAGCTTTTTCAGGCTGTTGTCTGTAAGATGTCCACCTTTATGAGCATTGTCCATCTTCCAGATCTTTCATCTCAGGCCATGTACTGGCTCCGGCTGGGCTGGAGCTAATTTTCTTCATAGCAGCTGGCACGGTGCTGCACTTTAGATTTGTTAGTAGAACAGTGTTGGTAACACACCAGTGTTTTAGCTGCTGCTGAGCAGCACTTGCACAGCATCAGGGCTTCCTCTGTTTTTCACCCTGCTCTCGCAGTGAGTAGGCTGGGGATGGGCAAGAGGCTGGGAGAGGACACAGCCAGGACAGCTGATCCAAACTGACCAAAGGGATATTGCATGCTGTATAATGTCATGCTCTGCAATAAAAAACGGGGGGTAGTTTCTCAAAGGCAGACATGCTGGCTGGGCATCAGTCTGCTTGTGGGAGGTGGTGAGTGACTGCCTTTGCATTGCTCCCTCCCCCTCCTTCCTTCACTTAATAAACTGTCCATATCTCGACCCACAAGGTTTTCTTGCTTTTGCTCTTCTCTCCCCTATCCTGTTGCAGGGGCTGGGGGTGGGGGTGAGTGAGCAACCAGTTGGTGGATGCTTAAGTTACTGGCCAGGGTCAACCCACCACAACATATTGAAAGATACAGTTCACATTGCTACATACATTCCACCTTCTGACAAAGCCCCACAGCATTCATGGATAAATTTCCTTATTGTTCCCAGCCTTTGAAACATTTTGGAGGAAATTTATCTGGGTAGTCTTTATAGCAACCTCCGTTGCATGCTTTCTGGATCATCCTATGCTCAGAAGTAAATTCCTAGAGCTCCTTGAGTTCATGGTGGCATAATCCTCCAGTGCAACGCAGCGCATCCCGCACAACAGTATTGCTATATCGTTCTTCCATGTCCTCATGACTTCACATATGGTTTATCTTCTCACAGACAGGATGTAGTAAAAATCTTACATGCGAGAGCCCTGTACTGCATGGCACACCACATGAGACCGCACAGGAAAAGCACTCCATGTGCGAACACAAATAGAGCCCCAGCTATAAGAAGTGCCCATAATGATTGCTAAGAATAGAGCAACCTCACACCTTCCAGCACTTAGCTTCTATAAATGCTAATCTTTACTTGGGCTTTTGCCCTGACATTGTAGGTTGAGAACTGAAATGGGGGTTTCCCAGGCAACTCAAGTCTGTCTAGCAACCACCCATGTCAGCACACATAACAAGGTCATCACAGTATGTTTGCTATTTCCGATGGCATCATCTTGTTCCTTGGCAGCTACAGAAAACAGATGCACATGGTGCCTGCTCAACCTTGGCTCCTGGTGCCAGCAACCAGAAGCCAGCTGGACCTGCAATCCAACTTTTGACAGCGAGCAGCACTGACTAATGATGATACGACCCACAGTGGAGAAAAGCTAACAGAAATGGTCCTTATTTGGTCTGTGTGTTGGATGCCCTGGGGACCCACTGCCCGGTGCTGTCTGGTCCTACCTATCTAGGCCTGCCCACAGGCACTGGTAAAAAATAGCACAAATCAGGTATTCCCAGAGGTATGACAGGGAGAGCAGGAAGCATGCAGGGGAGCTAGTGGAGGGGAAGTTCTGGAAAGGCTGTGTTGAAATTGCAGCAATGGGGTATCTGTCAGTCTGGAAAGCTCTCCTTTGCAGTGTGCAGTGACTGGGATCATCTTAAGGGCTTGCAGTAGGCATTTAAATAGGTACTTCAGTATGTGGTCCCATCACAGGGGTCACACGACGAAGCTGTCTAGAACAGCAGGGCGGGTGAAGCCATTAGAACTGCAGCCACTGAGGATTTTTTAACCTCCTTTTAGTTTGTGGATCATCCATAAACACCATGAGTGACTACATTTTCTTCCAAGTTAAGAACAAAGACTATTAGGCACTACAGATTAAAAGATCATCAAAAAATACTGCTGTTTGATGAGATCCTCCATTTACATTTACCTACCAGGGTCTACTAATTAATCACTTTTTTCACTTATTACATGGCATGGTTATTTTTAATTTCACATTTTTCTTGTTTGTCTCCAATTTTTGTTTCTGTAGAGGAAGTACGTTATATCAACACTAGCACCTTTATTACATAAACATGTAATAGATTTTGGAAAAAAATAGGTGGGGAGCAGTATACTAGCTGAAAAACAGCAATTTAAACTAGCCCAAAAGATCTGCAAATTGAACTCAATTCATTATTTTAGGGGTTTTTTTGATATCTGGATTGAAGCAAGTATGCTACCCCACACCTTTTCAGAACCACTGTCACATGTTTCTTTCCAGTGCAACAAACATTTAGTAATTTAAAGAAGACGGAATAAATTCAGCGGGACTGATTAAGAGAGCCCCCTCAGAATAATCACTGACACAAGTGAACTTTTGACATATTAAAGAAATAGGGATTGCATCACTTGGAATTACCTTTTTGCCTATTGGAATTACTTATCTAAATGTCTACCAGACAACTCCATTGTTTGTCCCAAGCTGCCATTATATTATCAGGCAAAAATAACCAAGCTCAACCTCCACTCCCATGAATTCTTTCTACCTGTCCCTGGTCTTTTTCCATAATTCTTCGACTTGCTAAACACTATAGTGGTACACAGAGAAAAGTGTCTTCTACCTCGGTATTATAAAATTATAAGAAAGAAGTTATTTGCTACTACCATTTCAAAAATAAACATGCCCAGTTGCTGTTGTAACAAAGTATTCACTGTTGTCAACTTCATCTAACATGGGTTTATCTTTTTTCGTAACTGTAGACACAAAAAAATTTTTGAATGTAAAGGGCTGTTATAATTAGAACCACTAGGTAAACTACAAGAAAAACACTGAGTTTATTCAGTAGTTGAGACAGCATTTATGGTGAAAGTCTAATTTGTTAAGGGAAAAAAAATAAGATAAAACCAAAGTAAAGGCTGCTTCATAATATTAAGTAGACAAATACCGTTGTTTACATACCCACAAAGGAAACTATTTTATCTGTCATTCATTGCTGTGACACATGCAAGCAATATAATTCAAAGCAACAAACACAAACACATAAAAATGCTTTCCATCTCACTTAACAGGTGCCTTTAAATAGAAGATTCTATAAACAAAAATAATTTTGTTTTACACAGACTCAAACAGATCAGTCAGAGCAATTTTTTGCAAGCAGTCTCTGAAAATAAACCTTTGAGAAAATCTCAGACTACCAAAAGGATTTGATTTTATTATTGTTCAATATAATTTTACTTTCAAATTAGGCAACGCATTCTTTTTTAAAACTAGTGAAGTAATAATTTATCTCATCATCTGACATCAAAACAAAGCTCTGGGGAAGTTGTTTAAAAAGAGATACATAATCTTTAGCAAAGCAAGCTCATACCAGTTTAGAAAACAAAACACTAACAAGAAAACAAAGAAAAAAGGCCAAAACTCAAGTTCCCGTGGAGAAAAATCTATTTTTCCATCACATTTTTTTTATTTATTTTGTTTAAAAAATGAGTAAAAACTTTAAAATAGTACTAATAATTTGGAATACATAAAAATATCACTGCATCACTGAGAGACTGGAATATTGATGAAACATTGATGCCCATTCAGGTAAAACAGAGAATGTGCTTCTACTTTTGAGGCAGCTAAGTTATTATCAGGATTCTTTCCCCATTGACTGCTGAAGTCTGTTTACCAGTTATGCATTATACTGGCAGTCCAGCAGTTTTACTCCATTCACAGCTCCTTTTAAAGGACTGAACAGCCAAGTAATATTCTAGAATGCATTTTACCATTTGTCTTTATTAGGACTTCATATCCACATAGCCTCAGTTACCTCCACTCAAATCAATGCTTTAACTTTTGATCAATTTCGAAAGTAAATCAGAGCAAAAAGTGCCACTTGGCATTGGTAACAGTGTTGTACAGTCACAGCGTGGCTCCAGGATTTCACGACCTGCACAGCTTCCACTTTGGTTTTAACTTAAAGGGAGCTTTGATCCAAAGAAGCTCCAAATGTGCTACATTCCACCTACTTGAAATGATACCACAGCTAGTATCAACAGAGAGGCTTAACCTAAATTCCTTCCAGTTTAAAAGAAATCTGAGTGTCAATACATTGCTTTTTACGGGAACTTTCTGCTCTATGGGACCCAAATCAACCAGAGTCTTGAAGTAGAATTACCTGTGTCTCCCTTGTCTTCTTGAAGTCAGCACATCAAATGATACTTGGCTTTCATTCCCTTAAGGTATGTTTTACTAGAATAATAAAAACCCCAGAACAAAATAACTCTTAAAACACAGAAAAGTCTGAACTGCTGGGTGAAACTTGAGATGCTTGTAAATAAATCTATGCCTGCTCACTGTTCTTAGCGTGAACTGACCTTTCTTCCAGCTCTCCTTTTCAGGGCAATAACTTTAGTGAGTTTTCACTCTGACAGGCTTGAGAAATGGGCTGACAGGAACCTCACGAAGCTCAACAAAGGGAAGTGCAAAGTCCTGCACCTCTGGAGGAACAACCCCATCCACCAGTACATGCTGGGGGCCAACCAGATGGAGAGCAGCTGGGCAGAAAAGGGCCTGGTAGACAACAATCTGACCGTGAGCCAGCAATGTGTCCTTGCAGCCAAGAGGGCTAATGGTTTCCTGGTCTGCATTAGGAGAAGTGTTGCCAGAAGGTTAAGGGACATGATCCTTTCCCTCTACTCAGTGTTGGTAAGGCCACACCTGGAGTACTGCGTCGAGTTCTGGTCTCCCTAGTATAAGACATAGACATACTGGATAGAGTCCTGCAAAGAGAACTAACATGACTTAGGGACTGGAGCCTATCTCATATGAGGAAAGGCTGAGAGAGTTGGGATGTCCAGTTTGGAGAAGATAAGCCTTAGAGTGACCTCATCAATATATGTGAATACCTGAAGGAAGAGTGCAAAGNCGTCGAGTTCTGGTCTCCCTAGTATAAGACATAGACATACTGGATAGAGTCCTGCAAAGAGAACTAACATGACTTAGGGACTGGAGCCTATCTCATATGAGGAAAGGCTGAGAGAGTTGGGATGTCCAGTTTGGAGAAGATAAGCCTTAGAGTGACCTCATCAATATATGTGAATACCTGAAGGAAGAGTGCAAAGAAGATGGAGCCAGGCTCTTCTCAGTGGTGCCCAGTGACAGGACAAGAGGCAATGGGCATAAACTCAAACACAGGAGGCTCTGTCTGAACATCAGGAAACACTTTTTCACTGTGATGGCGGCGGAGGACTGACAAAGGTCACACAGGGAGGTTGTGGAGATAACCTTGGAGATATTCAAAAGCTGTCTAGACACAGTCCTGGATTACTAGCTCTAGGTGGCCCTGCTTGAGCAGTGGGGTTGGACCAGATGACATCCAGAGGTTACTTCTAACCTCAGTCATTCTGCGATTCTGTGATTCTTCAGTTTCCACAAAACCCGACTACTGCCCCAGAGCAAGGCAAAGATCAGTACTGCTCCCTTCTAACCAGCAGTGCTCTTTTTAACAAAACAAACAATGTATGTGAACACATACTATAAAATAATTATTAACCAGCTCTATTAGTAGTTATAAACATACTCCCTTGTACCTTCCAACCTTTAGTTCATACAGCAAGAAACATTTATTTTCGCATGCTGTTTAGAAAACGTCACTGGTTAAAAGATCTATACTGTGGAGTGAAGCGCAGTGCTTATGAATATTGACTTTGGCTGACTATTTGCTTAAGCGGCTATTTCTGCTTGCTAGTTTTTAATGCAGATCATGTTTGGAGTCGGGAACAGGTGCTTCTTTTTATTATTATTGCAGATACCCAGACACAGATCTTCCAGAGAAACCTAACGGGCTGCATGCAGCTCGTACATTGGCACTGACCGGTGTGGCATACGTTCCTTCTCACTCGATGGGTCACAGAACTCCCAGGCAGACAGAGGCTGTATTTGTCATAATTTCATTTTCTACTTTCTAATCTCATTCAAATTATACCACAGATCCTGTGGACAGAGGATGAGTACAATTCTTTTTTACCTACTGTAGAACTTGCTACATAGTTTGATTAGTTCATTATGTAAAGTACACATCTACAGTTAATTTACAACCTTATTTCATTTCTTTTGCACTTCCACAGTCCTTTCCTACCTAGCATGTTTGAAATGGATATATTCTGCCAACCATGTTCTAACCTAGGAGTGGAAACAGTAGGTTCTTTTCTCTCCATGTTTACACATCAGTAACACTGATAAAATCATAGTATAATTTCTCTGAAATTATCATGTTATTACATAGCAATAGCATAATTATCACTACATTGAAATAGTGTAAATTACACTACTACTAGTACAATAAACCAACATGCACAATATTTCAGTGCTGTATGAGCCAAAGGAAGCCTCACTTCCAGTGAGTGGAAGATGCAGATTTAGTATTTAGTCTTCTGCTCCTGAGGGAAATGTCAACTTTGCTGCCTTAACTCTCTTTGGCACGAAACATTCTCTGGAAATACACCTGGTTCAACAGAGAATGCTACAATTAAATTCTGAATTCTGCTCTAAAATAAGCAGTTCAATTTAAATACTGAATCTCTTGCATATTTTTTCTATCATTTTTAATTATAATAATACATGCAATTACCAGTATGTCGTACTTCTCAGCTTCAGAATCCCATAGCCAAAATTAGATCATAATAAAATATTTCTTTGGAACTTTTTTAATTTCAATAAAAGGTTCTCTTTCACTCCTTTTTAATGTGAATGTTCATTTTAAAGGCATCCAATTTAAACACTATAGCACTATGACAGTGCATTACAATAAAACATAAAACTGTCAGAATTAATTAATGAACAGTAATTACTGTAATTTACAGCAATTCTGTCTGACAGCATCTAATTACCAACAGAGCATCCCTATGACTATAAAGGTAAGCATTTTATTGCTTCTCATTTTTTAATAGGGAAATTGAGGCAGAAATGTTAATTAAGCCCAGAATACTGAAAAATTAGTTGTCCAGAATTTAGTCTGGTACGTATCTGTGCTTAGATTTAAAGCTTCTCTCTTTTTATGGGAATGGTTCATTACTCTTTAGATCCCCCTATTACTTCAGCGTATTTTCAGAAAGCTAGCAGTCTGATTAAGAGGGGTAAGAAAATTTTACAGATTATATATTTTGCTAGGGTTTTAATTTCTCATAAGGGGCAAAATCTAAAAATTGTAAGTGGAGCTACTAGATTTTAGATCAGCTTGGATGGATTAACTATCAGTAATTTAAGTATAACAACTTTCAGGCTGTTTTTTGAGATTATGCCTCCTTCAAAAAAAATAATCCATAGTGCTCTTTGGATACTGTTTTCTGAAAAAGTTATCACAGGAAACAAGCATGAGGATTTGCAGCATATTAAACTACATGTGCCTTTATTATGAAGTAGGCTAACACCATGCAAATCTACTCCCTTGTTTCCTCATGATAATTAGAAGACATCTTACCCTTCAGTAAAAGCAGGCTGAGCAGACACAAAGCTAATCACCTTAGAGCAGTTAATACAGCCTCAAAATAAATCTATATCATGCAATGAGTTACTTATGATTCCTACCTTAAATCTCATATTTTGTGTTGTAATCATATATCAACAAATGAAACAACCCAGAAATAATCCAGGATGCTTAACTGGATACAGAGAAGGATATGCAGAAGACCCTTCCTGATCCCATCTACCCAGACATGGATGTTTCCATCATATTCAGGAACAAAACACACAAGCATGTGAGTGCAGGTGAGAACTAAGATCAGGTAGTTCCTAATCATGTGCCCTTTGCCTACCTATTTATTATAATAAGGCGGGACAAAAATCACAACAGGATGAGAGGTTCAGGCTGATTTATTACTTGTATAATCACCCCACTCCTAATATGCTCCTCTCCCTTAGATTATTATTTTTTCCACAGTTTATCCTTTCCTGCACTAGCTTAATCTTTCTGACCCAGACACTTTTTCCTCTATAGTTCCTCTATAATACAATGTTATACCATACTTCTAGCAATACTATCCTTCCAAGTGCCACTAAGTCTCTTAATCTACATTACCTTGATAGAAGGATGAATTATGTTCTGTGTACGTACTTGAACACTCAGCAAAATACGCTTCTCACAAATGCATTCCTTGGGCACAGACATCCCAGGGATGGAAGGAATTCCAAGGTTTATATTTCCTTGTTCCACTACTTTTATTGTCCGTGATGTTACGCATTCATGCATGACAAGCCAAGGCCACTACTGTGTTCCTCTTCAGTTCTGTATTTACATAAGAGCTGTACCTTTCTCTGCTCCTTAAAATTACCAGAATGCAATGTAAAAAGAAAACAAGTGCATTAAATAAACATGTTGGAAATAAAGTATAGACATAAATAATCTTGAACTGGAAAATTTATGCCTTTCAAAGCAACACCATAATTCATTGTGCTATGCAAATTGAACCTATTTCCTTGGAGTTTATTGTTTCTTGCTTTTTGTTAACACATGAATCTGCTTATTTTAACCAACGGCTGGAAAAGATGAATCATCTAGAACAAGACCTGTGAGACTGCACTGGAGTTCTGCACATACCATCGCATAGTTTTAAATTCATATGTGCCATAAATGGCAAAACTGTCAGTATTTTTCTGAAAAGCATGGAAAATTTGCACACATTGTTAAAATGTTCGAAAGTACACATATTTCCTCTGACTTTGCCAAGCAGTAGAGCCTATGAAGTCAACCTTGCTATTTGTTTTTCTTTTCCTCAGAAAAAGGCTAAGAAGTCAATACAGAAAACTCACTTTCCATTTTCCAGGACATGGGTAGTGCATAAACGTACAGAATCACCCCTGAGAAAACTGAGACAGTGTAAACAAGACAGTTGTTTCAATGGTCTCTGGGTTTGGGTATAGGAGACATTTGCCAGGCTTTCTCGTTGGCTTTGTTACACAATCCATTTACAGTTTTAATCAGTGGTAATTAATAGATTACCTATAGTCTCTCCTGCCTCTTCTTTCCCCTTTTGGTTCACTAGCAGATGTGTTATATATACATGCTGATATTCAAACATGCCTATAAGTCTTGGGAACTGCTGAAATTCTTACAATTCATACTGTTTGTGCTATGATACGGTATCTGAACGTATAAACAAAATGATGACATAAAATGGCATCATGATTTGGCATGAATTATCCACTCACCTGCATGCACCTTTAGTGCAGCCTCTTTCTTAGTTGAGTGCAAATTCTGCAGGATCTCCTTTTCATTTGAAAAAAAACAAGCATTCTGGGCCTGTTTTGTAGCATCAGCCACCCAAACGTGAACGGAGTGTAAATGGATATAGCTGGGACTCTGTAATCCTCACAACAGCCAGCTCTAGTGCCTCCGCCACTGTTCCTAGCTTCGCTAAGCTGCAGAAGAATAAAACCTGACTTGAATTTTATCACGTTTACTTGCAGATACTGTGAACATTATGGACAATACAGTCACCTAAGAAAAGTGGGGCAAAGGCACCTGAAAGCCATGATTTGGCTGCTTACACGCCACAGGTATAATTTTTTATGAAATAAAGACTTAGTTATCAGCAGCCTAACTACTTAACTGTGCACCTTTGATGGGGAACCCCATCAGCCCCTGCATAAATAAACCGGCAATAAAAGGAGACATCTTTGAAAAGTCTAACAGCTGCTGCAAATTACAGTGTTTCCCTTGTATCACAAGATTACTCCCCATCTTATCTATGCAGAAGAAGGTCACTCCATATCATGGGGGAATTTAATATTCCAAAATCTAATTTCAGTCTGATTAAGAACAACAACAACAAAATTCAAACACTGAAATGCTCAGTTAAAAGGGACACATTTATTGGACGTTAAAGCCCTGGAGCAGTTTGCATAAAAGTTCCCGGTTACAAGGTCAGCTCCTGAAAGGCTGCAGCCTCAGAAAGCCCAGATTTCCTGCAGCTAAGAGGCTGTGTTGGCAATTTTCCAGTATAATTTGGTCTTGATATTTTGGCCAAATTGGACCATTTCTATGAAACATTCCTGTTTAACTATTCACTACATTCCGATGAAATACACTGAATTTTATGCCTTCTTACTTTTTCTCTACATTGCTGAGCTCTTCAATTTCACTGAACTATGTTTCCAGCACTCAGGAACCACTCCACTGCTTAAGGACAAAGCTGGCTGCCTGGAATGCCATATAACACTTAAACAAAGCAAGCTTGGTAGTGAGAAGCAATATATTCTATTAGTCCTACTGATCAAACTTATCTAGATAAGCTAGCAGACTCAAAGCCTCTTCCTTGGAACAATAAGCGACCACAAAAAATTACTAATTTGAATTCCACTTGCATTTACAGGAGAGTTTCACTGTATTAATCTGCTAAGAGGTAGCAGCCTTGGAATGCAGTTCATGCAGTCTTGCAGTAGCTTCATACTGTGGCAGCTGCAAAAGAGCTGCAGTGCAAATAAAAATCAGGATTTCCTTCTTCTCACCTTTGCAAGGATCGATTTCCAATCAAGGCTACCGGTGAAATCAAGAACTTGGAGGCAAAGCAGCAAAGTACAGTGAATTCTAAGGCCTTCTGAAGCCAACTCCTTTCCTTTTACCTGCCTTTATAGGTTTTTATAAAATAATACAGCATAAAGCCTCAAAGAATTCTGAGAAAAAACACTCCACAGCAATACAAAAGAGCTGCATAATAAAATACAGCACACTCATTGCTCAGCAATAACAGACATTTCTTCCACTGAGGGGTGAATATAACATGGGTCACGCCATGGATTTCATCTGGTAGCTGTCAATGTAGGCAAAAAAATAAGGAATAAAGGGGGAAAAAAATTTTGGCTTACAAGCAACTTGCTAAAGCACAGCGCTTCAAACCTGCATCTTAGATGTCATTTCACTGGCTTTTTTATCCCCTGTAATCCATCAATGTAATATGGCACATCAAAGCTAGACTCTAATCTTTTAAATTAATATTTTAAAAAGATTGCAAGTGTTTTGGTTTGGCTCCTTGGAAATGCTTTTTATTTTAACGAATGGAAGGCAGACCTCAAGATTCATGTTTATAATTTTATTGCTGCACTGCTGACATTGCTTTCTTGACTTAACAAAACCAAGATACTGCAATTGCAGTTAGGAGTTTATTTCTCTTATCGCCTACTGTCTGTCAGTAAATCTCAGATAAGGTTTCTCTGGATTAAAAACTGTCACCAGTGAAGTCCCAATAGCAGTATTCATAAGAAGTTATTTTACTAAATTTTTATTCAGTTTGGAGTATTCTTAACAGCACTCTCAACTTACAGGATAGAAACACAATACATGGTACAAGAGTGTTCACAAAAGAGGCCACAGAAATTTTGCCATCTTCAGACTTGTGACTGCTACATAAAATATTTTTGAAATGAGGCGGAAATAATGAATGCAGAGCACTACAAAGTCTCTATTTTTTGTTCTGTGGCAAGAAGATTTGTCCATAGGGGAACTTTGCCAAGACTGAAAGTTGAAACTCCCTGATAGAGGAGAGAGGTAGTTCAATTCAGCTAAGGCAGGGTCCTTGGGAGCACATAGAGGCTGTAGCTGTACAGAAAAGTCAGTAAGACTCAAGGGATCAAGGTTGCAGAGTAAGACAGTTGGTGCTGAGAACCAAGTATTAACCATATATGGATTTCAGGGGTTTACTCCAGACTAGATCTACCCTGGCTCAACACACTGAACATCCACTCATAATTGGACCCCACTAGATGCCATCATGGACCACATCTTCCAGCTGCATTTCATCCAAAAGTAATTTAGCTTGTAAGCTCTCAGACTGGTCTGCAATATAAAGTAAATCATGGTAAATGGGGATGACTGGGAGATTTGCTCTGAAAATGCTTTAGGCCACCATGCATCTCATCTGTGCTTGTTGTAGATACAAATATCTGAAGAATATCTTGATCCTATGATCCTTGCTTGTATTCAGTGACAGGAGGAATGATCCATGGGAGATGTAAGGTTTCTAGACCCACTGAAAGTCTTAAAAATGCCCCTCTATTCCAGTGGGCACAGACCTCACCTGTCCCCGTCTGCTCCCCTTCTGGCATTTATGACAGCACAGCATAGGGTACAAATAGTAAATGTTTTTACCGTACCACAATGCCCTAGAAACTAGTGAACAGTGCTTTCTCTTCTGATGTCAATTCAAAACTCATTTGAATGGCTGAAGAAGAATCTGTCTCTGTCCCATTTCTTAGATCAGTGCTCCAACTACTATTAAGTGAAAGGTGGGTGAGTGACGCTGCTGCCTTATTTTGTAAAAGATCCGACCCTAAAATTTTGGGCCTTCATTCAGCATAGAGATGAGATTGCAAGAAGACTGAAATTTCTGGCACTGGTTTCTCATAGTGTACAATGTCTAACTTAGCTAGACAGAATCACTGTCTGAAGACCTTAACTATCTCTTCCTCTGCTAGCCTTCAAGAGGATCTACAACATTTATTTTACAAGAACTGAATACAGAAGCTTGACTTGCATACCACGATTCCCACCTCTATAGTGTCCCCTCCTAGATTTATACTAGAAACATTTGTCCAGTGCTATTCTTTTCATTAAATAGATAATATTTTTTCTTTCTTTGGCAAAAATTAAGGAAGTTTTTGCAGAAGAGTTCAATAAAAACAAGATAGGTACGTGACTGAGAAAAGGCATGGTGTTAGTAAGCATTGACTTTCATATCTTATAAATTCAGTCTTTACCTAGTTTTTCTTGACTTCTTCAGGATAGAATTTTTTTTGTTTTGTTGTATAAAAACCCAACTTTATCCTTCATTTGTATCATGATACAGCTTTAGATCTATGCATATTTTGAAGACATCAGGTTCTGTTCCACAAGGCGCACCCTCTTTTTATTCAGAGAAAGAATCCTGAAAAAGACAGGTTGAAGAAGAATCGCCAGTTCTTATTGTGTAGCTTGTGACTGTTATATCTCTAAATCACCACTCATGATTTATTTCTTTTCTACTGTTGGCTCATTAGTTGCATCCATATCTTTTCCCACTAAAAGTCCCCTAAAATGGTTTCTAATTTGTTGGTACAGTTTCACCACTAGCTGTGAAGGAGAGAGGAAAGCTCTTCCTACCTGCAATTGAGCGCTACATCAGCTTGTCTTAGCAAATGGCCAAAAATAAATCAATCGTAGTTTGCACTGCCTAAAGAGACAAATCATTCTAATCAAAGTGGTGATTTACCAGACTCCAGGGTAGTGAGTTGTTTTGGTTTTTTTTTTCTTTCATTAGACTAACTAAAAAAGATTTTGTTCTTTTAATCTTCATTCATTGTGTGATAGAATCCTTGCAGCACTAGAATAAATAACAACTTATTCCTTACATTGTTTAACAAAACTAGAATACTGCCCATTGGTCTTATAAGCTCTTGTAAGCCTTCTAATCAAAGGAATAACTTAAGAGTAAAAAAACCTCAAACCTATCAGGTTCTTTTCTTTTGAAACAGCAGGAGATAGAATAGACAGGACTGCTCCAAAGAAGTGACATTTAGTGATGTTCCACAGCAGTTCTAAGAAATCCCCCAAACACATTCATTTGTTTTTCTGTCAACACTTAAATAAAAGAAATAGGCAGCAGAAATTTTTTTTTTGCAAAGCAAAATATTCAGAAGCATTTTCATTCATCAAAGTCACAATGTTTCAATGTTTATGTTGGCATTTAAGTTAAGTTAAAGCAGTGAGAAACTTTCCGTACAAGTTTATATGACAGTAAGGTCATTGTGAAGGAGATGATGTTTTCCTGTTGGAAATGAGTTTATGCATATGCAGGCTATTGCATTGGCTTACATTGTTTGATTAGGATTTGATTATGCTTGATTACACTACTTAAAATTTCCTTACCAACAATTGTTTTTTTTTTGCAATTTTGCAATGTGTTTATTTGCATCTTGATTCTATTTGCAACAGCTTAAACACTAAGATTATAGCGTATCAAAGGTAAACAGATAATACAGCCTCGAAGGTTTTTTAAACATAATTTACTTGAAAGTTGGAAGAATGCTGCTGCATACAGCTAAGGTCACTGGATAATTTATGATCTTTTGTGAAAACCAGGCACACTTTTATCTGCAAAGGAAGTTATTCTAATGTGGATAATACACAAATCTACAAAGACATTTACTAATCACCTTTAGTCTTTTGTGATGGTTATTTATGACGAAAAAAATTTCTAATTCATAATTACCAATTTTTTAATTAAATGATAGTAAAATCATAATGGGATGCCAATCTTACTATTAATGCTATAAGGATCCATTACAAACATACTTTAACTGTTGTGTCCTAGCATTTATGAACATTTTCCAAAGCAGGAAGCAAAAGTATTCATCTTAAATTTTTTCATCTATTTTTGACAGAGTTTAATCCCATTTGAATACAATGACAAAACATCTGTTTACTTAACTGGGTAAAGGATTTTAGCCCGCAAGTAAATAACAAACAACTCCACATTCTCTTAAAATTTCACATTTAAAAGGAGAATAACTGCTGTCTGATCCCAGTCTTCAGTATGAATGTATGCTGTTGTTACTGGATACAACAAACTCCAAGTTCAAGCTACTGCCCCTTACATCATTTGGACAATGTAGCCTTAAAAATATAGATGAATTTTTTCAAGCCTCTGAAACCACAAATATTAAAGGGAAGAAGTTCAAAGAAACTCTAATAATGTGAAAACTTAATGGGCCACATTCCCTGGAAACACCACTCTAGGGCAGTTTCTACAGAAGTGAATTTGGCGCCTTTCTTTGTGTTTCATGACTTCTATTGAAACATGACAAGAATGCCAAAGAAGTGAAAAAAAATTATGTCTCTAATATCAGGCAGACAACAATAACAAGGAAATTTTGAATTGTGTTTATGTACGAAGAACAACCATTTCCACTTGGGCTTCCATCCTACAAACACTTCTCTTTAAATACACTGGTAGTTTCACTAATGTTGATGAAATCACAAATGTCAAAAACAGAGACTTGAACCTTGCTTATGCCAGAAGACGTTTTTGCTTATAAATATATTGGTATATTTAAATCAATCAATCTTTTAAACAGCAGTGCTATTATAGTATGTGTTTACCCATCTAGCATATACACTGGAGGTCTGTACAAGCTAGAGGCTCCTATGACTGGCATAAATTATATCAGTAAATCCCAGACATGTACCTACAACTTTGTCTGCAGTGTCAGTTGAAAAATAGAAAGTATATCCCTAACTAACTCAATTAGGCTGGAAAATCACAAGTACACTTGGACTTATTTCTACTTGTTAAGCATTACACAAATATTTACAAATGACTATATATGATCCCAGAGAAAATTAAAAAAAAAAAGGAAAGAAAAAATCCATTTTAATTTTGAATGCAAATTGAAACCAGCGAGTCAGCTGAATAATTCTGGCATCTCACTGTGTCTAACTGTAATACTAAAGACACTACTAATAGTTCAAGAACAGACAACTGAGGAAGTAAAGAGCTAGCAGCAGGAGGTGTCTGCAGTAGAGGCAGCATTAGTTTCAGTGATAATCTAGACTTTCCATCCCCACAATATATCCTAAGCCCTTTATCTGATTATAGAATTCAGAAAGATAAGAAAAATGAGGATTTCTTCAAACAGCAAGGTAAAATTCCTCTGTAAGCAATCAGTAATTCCACCCAGTGCTGAACTGACATATATACGTAGGATATATTTCAAATTTACCTCCATATCTTTACTTTAAAAGGTAAACAAACCTCAGCCTGTGCTAGCCTTGTCCTCATGCTTTTTTCCCCCAATGTGGAATTCTGTCTGAGATGGTATCTGAGCTATCTGAGAATGAGAAATCATTCTGCCTGAACAACTAATTTCCTCTCCCTTCAAAAAAGCCCTGCTTATGTTCTGCTGGTTGTGGTGGTATTAATAAATTGATAGTCAAAGTGATCCAGAAAAAAAACACTCTGCAATTCAAAGAAAATTTAAATATAGCAAATGATGATGACCCAAAGTAAGAGCTCTGGATATTTATGAAGTATTCTATAATCTACTATTTTGATAAACTGCTTTATTGTAACACCTAAACAAAAAATATTGAACCTGAAGATTTCCTTAATGCACAATTGCCATGGGCTGATGGGGTCTGGAAAATTTTAAAAGATTGTTTCAAGTGTATCTAAGAGTGAAACTAGGAAAAAAACCACTGTTATCTCTATTAAGAAAGAAACATGTCCTCTGTTCCTTTCATTGGGGATTTCTAATAGTTCTGTGTTCCTCAACAGACAATTGATAGCGGGTTCAGATGTTATGACTGGGTCTGAGATGTCCTGTGGGGAAATAACAAACATACATACAAACAAACAAAAACAAACCAACCCACCCTTAAACTTGAAAAAAGATCTTTGTTTTTATTTAGCAAATTAAGACTTTTGGCTGGTAAATTCTCTAAAGATACACTCTTTACTGAATACATTCCCTTCCTTCATGATTTGCCTACATATTAAGGATCTCTGAGCAGAGCTCTTTCATGGCCCAGGACAGCAGCCCCATTCCAAAGGAGTCGTCTCCTCACCATTTGCTATTCTTATTATTGCTCTAAGAGATGGAAGAACTCAGCATAGGAAGAATTCAGATGGGCAACAAGGGCCACGTGGATCTGTAACCACAGCAGGATATTGCCTTATAAAACTCAAGAATCTTTCCAGTGGCATGTAACCTGTAACACCAGGAAAATGTGTCATGTACTTCTTGGGGCTGGTACAAATATCCTAAGACTGTCACCAGTCACTTTGTGGGAAAGCTTGAGTAAATGATTTGCAATATCTAGGAACCTTGTAGCACTAGCAGGAAGATCACCCACTACCCTTTTTCACTGCCTTTGCCTTGAGGTTACTCTTCTCTCCTTGCACACTACCCCCCATCAATCCCTTCCTTTTTATCAAATGCCTCCTAACATAGAAAAACTGTAGCATAGACCCTATGGGTTCTTCCATCATTTTTAACTTGTGTAGAGACCATGTTCTGTTTTTTATAGCGAGCGGGGAAAGGGTATTGTGGAAGAGGTAATGTGCAATGGCAGCCATCACTTGACCGATGTACTTGTCACATTTCCTGACATTAAAATTTTTGATTCATAATCCTGGCATTTGATGCTGTTTGGGGGGCTGTCTAAATCATTAACAAAAACAAGCTTTGGGCATTTTTAGTAGTTTACCTTGATTCAGAATGGAAGGGCCTCAGATGACTCGTGTTGTTCATGCATCCTGAAATGAACTAATATATAGGGTGGTTTTTGCATGCCTGCACATAGCTGGCATCAAATCATGGTGGTTATGTGATTTATTTTAAAACCTTGCTTCTGGTCTCCTAAAGAATCTTATTCAAGTAAACAGAATTAGTAGCTACTTAAAGTACTTTGATTTTTTTAAAAGAAATTATCAATATATGTGTAAGTAATTAGAAATAATGTCATCTATTATTTTTCTCCAGTTTTTGCAGGTATCTCCCAAATGGTATTGTTATCTTAATTAAACTGATTTACCTGTGGCTTTCATTCAAAATATAAACTATAGCCTACTTTTGTTCTGATTTGCAAATACACTCCTCTAAGAATAAGACATGTTATACACCTCAATAGCAAAACAGCAATTGTGGACAATGATGCTCAGAAATGATGGAAAGATCTGCCTAAGTGAGTGTGCATGCCCGTGGACTCAGGCAGGCCATTTCCAATACCTTGGACAGACGTATCAACACCACGTCTCTGGTGTGAACATCCCTTCATGCTGAATAAGCAGCCACAACAAGGCAGCAGCTTACCTGCAGGTACACACAACTGCAAGGTTTCCTCCACAACCAATGACCAATCTTGGCAGTGAAAGCGACTATTAATAGCAGCTAATAGTCATCAGTGACTATTACTGACCAACACGAGCAGGACCTCAAGTAAAGAAAAAGCACAGCTGCTTTCCCCAAAGAGCCTTCTCCTAGACCATTACTAAAGGAGTTCAACTTTGGTGGGACAGGCTTTTTCTGTCTCCATGCCCTTCACAAATCAGAGAAGTGCGAATCAAAAATAGAGGCAAGCTTTGGAATCAGGTTCAGGGGACTTGGGGAAGGTCACGGAAGAAGCGGGTGGAGAGAAGCAAGAAGTGCTAAGGGAGTAAAAAGATCTGTGGCTTCTGGGAAGTGGCTAACTGAACATCCTTACCTTCCAATTCATGTATGGGTGACTCAAGAGAGGGAGACCGGCACTTCTTACTGCACCAGAGGTTCATGACAAGGGAATACAGGGAAGATAAAAGAAGGCACCTTATACCTTTTTTGTATATCATAGCCATAAAAATATCTAGCACCTTGATACCTAGCACAGATGAGGAAGTATCCTGGGACCAGTCAAAGAGGGAGTAAAGATCTGCCCTTTTTCAGTTCTCCAGATCTGCCCTAGGTGAGTTCCAGCCAAACTATACTGCTTCTTTTGCATACAAAACTGAAGAGCGATTCAAAGATTTGACTTATGCTAAGGAAATAATTGTTAGTAACAGGAAGGCTACTTTTTATAACCCTATCAAATTCTCTGCAGAAAAAGAAGTGTTTTGCTTTCACACACCAGAAAGTGTGTGATCAAAATTACTGGCCATTGGGTGAATTGACAACCCAATCTCTGAAAAGATTATGAATATACAAATATACCCATTAAACATGGTAGAATTCACATATTGTGAAGAATGTCCAGTAAGACAGAGTACTTCTATATCTACATTTAAATATGGAGGGATACTAACTTCTGCCCTAGTTTCTGAATCTTAATACATGTGAAATTCGATCCAGAATCCATTGCAACCACTGGAAAAACGCGCTTAACTTTTTGTCGACTCTAATCAGGTGATTAATTCTTCTTTATATTTATCTGAATTGGAAGGTTTTGTCTATTTCCTCAGGGAAGCAATGAGATTTTTCAATGAATGAAATGAGATGATGTAGCTATTGTGAACCATGCCTATCACTGTACAATTTCAGAGGGAGAGAAATCTAGGGCATGTACTGTGAATCCTAACGCTGTGTCACAATGTGGTAATGAAACAGCACAGTAAGACTCTGCTGCTGTGAATAAAGAAGGGAAGACTGTCCTCACACCGAGGTGAGTATGGAGTCTTTTTCCAACATGCACTTTGTTTCATAATGAACACAACACTCACTTCTCATTATATCTTGTTATCACTTCAGGCCTTGACCAAAGCCAGCCAGAAATCTGGTATTAGTAATGGAAATCCTTACAGGTGTTGAATGCTTATCAGTGAGGAAGATATAATTCACCCCTTAGTCAGTGGAGAGGAAACAAGAGATGCCCATTCTGCAAGTTCCTGCTTTCTCATGGTAAATATACTACTTAGGAAAATCAGTCCAGTAAAAATAAAAAGTTTTCTCATTACGTATTTTGAAACAGAGCCAAATAGTGAGCCAAAGCACGTTCCTGAACAGAATCAAATAAAAATCACTGATTCAGATTCTCAGTGAAGACATAAACTACTCCTGTGTGAATTAGACTCTTTATCAAACAAAAGAGATGAAACCACTGACAGTCCTTTATAACACTAATGTCTCTGAACATTTATCTGGGAGCAAGCAGACACCCTTCTTAGAAGGAAGTTTTGTTTCCAGCATCATCTTTCATCTCTATGCTTAAACTCTGTAGCCAGCCTTTGTCTCTCTGCTGAAACGGTCAACAGAAGTACAAACTTGTATTGACAGAAATGGTGCCCTGTGATGTCTTGCTGGGACTGAGTGTCTACGTGGGGTTTTTACATACAAAATGTATGGTTGAAGTCCCTAGTATAATCAGTGGAAATGTAATCAGTAAAGCCAAGGCAGTTCAGCTTATCTTAAAGTAGACACTTAATATTAGCCTCCTTGCGCTCCATTGAGTAAAGTAGGGTTTGCATCATTTTTCACACATAGACATCCTGTGCCTACTGAAATGGCACAGGGACTTCTGCCTGCCCTCCCTCTCACCCTCCAGAAGGGCACAAGTCTTGCACATTTTATCTCATATCTGCCAGACCAACCCCAATGTTTTGAACACTCGGGTATGGTGGCAAGAAACGCCCATGAGTGAACAACTAAATCAAATGCTAGAGCCCCATCAACTATAATGGGAGGTTGACACCTGTTGACATGTAGATACTTGCATTTTACATACCTAAGCACAGATGTTTTCAACTAAGAGCTGAAACCCACTCTCCTTTTCTCTTAGCCATTGAACTGACCTCTCATTCTTTCGTATCAGTTCAGATGGGTGCACTTTGAGGCTTACATGTGATATCTTGGATTTGAACAGAAGCTGATGACTTACAAAAAGCTCCATAAGCGGTAATAATCTTTTAAAGTCAGAAACGTTAGGCGTTATGTTTCTTTTTACAAGCATCAAAGGATCTTTTTCAAGAGTAAAAAAATTATACAGAAATGCATGGAGTCTGTAAGCATAAAAACACAAAACCAGACCAAACAAACAAAACACATGGAAGGACAATATCACTTTAAATATTCTGAACCCATCAACAGAAACATAATTCAATGTCATATGAACAATTTGAGGCTTGTATTTACCCAAAACAACTCTGCTGGTCAAATGAGACGGTGATAGCATACTTTCTGATAAGAAAGAAAGTAAAAGGCACCTTCCTGAGAGGTTTTTCTAACTGAATGTTAGGGCTGTGAAACAGGGCAAAGATATAAAAGAAACTCATGCCTTGAAATAACATAAAAAAAAATGGAGGGCAGGAGAATTAGAAGGGATGTGTTTGCTACAAAGATTCCTACATGATATTTGGGAAACTAGAAAGCATTGGTATTTTCCTCTTTTTTAAATTTAAATCTGCAGCACTGCATGCTGAAAGTGACCTACATCACTCTCCATACAGTACATCAAATAACCCATTATTTAACAAATCAGTGAAGCACCTCTACTAAATGAAAGGAACCTATAGCTTTAATCCCACTTCGATTAACTTCGTTCTTCTCAGAAAGCAGACCTTAATTTATACCAATTTGCAGTAATCTTTACAAGAAAATGCTACTTCACTTACACATGCTGTTTGACAGCAAAATTAATTTCTCAGGCATGTGGATACCCTATGATGGTTCCAATAAAAATTGCCCCTAGTAACAATGAGGGAACTGAACACTTTCTGTCTGCTAAAATGACTTCTTTGGTTAGACAGATGATGAGGTTTAATGATGTATGTTGTGAATTCTCACCACTAACAAATACAAGTAACACTTTGATCAGTGAAAAGACCTCAAGGACATTTGGTACAGCCATTTAAAGTTTCCTGCACATCTCTGTAGACAGACATTTTGTTACTGTATTCAGATATACAATTACAGATCTCTGTAAAGGACCAATTGAGTTAAATATTTCTGAAGGACGGCAAAACAGCCTGTTATTTATACCAATGGGGAAACCAAGGAAAGGAGTCTTTCAGGATAATGTTTTAGAAATAGGGCAATCTAAATGTAATCAGTTAATTACATAATTAGGCACTATACTTAATTTAGGTGGCCCAATTTTGTTGAGTACCTATACTTCTCAAGTTAATTCTTTTTTCAGAGTTTTGTATCTGCAGGCAATTTATCAGGGTCTGCAGGCCAGGTCTTCAAAGATAGTCAAGCATATACGTCTTTCTCATTTGCTTAAGTATAGTGGGACTTAGAAGCTGAAATAGAAGTTTCAGTATAATTTGTGCATGTACTTACTTTTGCAGAGTTAAGCCTAAACCCATAACAAGATCTGCTCAGATGCCAAGGACACTCACAAAAGTCCTGTTAAATTATTCTTTAATCCCATAATCACCTCAAGCCCTAGAAAAGCCAACATTTTTGCTGAATAACATGCATACAGCTATGTCTTGATATGCCAAAGACGTCTGGTGACCAAACACCAGCAGATCAGCCAGTTCATTTCTTTTGCACCTCCAATGTTACCGCACTCAAGTAAGTGTGTGTAAACATAGATGCTGGAACAGATTTGGTAGCAGGAGCAGACCACCTGTGACCTTGTTTCTTAGCACATACACCATAGCCAATGGCTCCATGGGAGGGAGAGTCAAAAAAGAAGTAGGATCCCTGTTTTCAAGTTCCTGCGCCAAAATGAAGCAGAGCCTGGACCTGGACTGTAAGTGCCTTAGCCTTCACGCTGCCTGTTCCCTGTAGCCTTCTTTATTTGAGAGACTATTAAAAAAAATAAAAAAAAATATTACCAAGTCGGACACCTGTAACGGAAAGGACTGGGATAAGCTTACTCCCAAACAATCCCTGTCTGAAGACTAATTCCCTGCAGCCTGAGTGATGTAGGTTCAACATGTTGCTTCACCTCAGGCAGAACGATATTAAAAAACATATGTTTGACTGCCAATGGAAGACTAAAGCAACTACAGGGCTTCCGTATATTACACAGGTGAGGGAATGGCTGCTTATTTTCAAATTGTCCGGACTAACTAACACTGTCTTGAAAAAACAAACATCAAGGATCCCAACAATAAGCACGAGCAGGATCAGACACCTCACTACCATCCACATTTAGGCAGACCTGAAGTTGAATTAAACTCCAGACTAAATTTAGATACCCGAGTCCAGACTTCTACTCAGCTGCTCACACAGATGTATCTAGTGCTTTTTGAACTGGCTCTGGGTTGCCTGGCCTCTGGCTGGTGATTCAAAAAGGCACAGATCTCCTGCAAGTCTGCTGCCAAAACTGACAGCCTCAGGTCGATGCATTTGGCATCGCAGAGCATCTCAGGTGCGTTAGACGCCTATCACGTTGTAACCCAGCAGAACCCTTTGTCTGTACATTCCAAAGAGTCTAGGGAGTTATTCACCTGATCAAATGTAGGCATTTATTTTATGCTGAATAGCTCTCTGGACTTTGTTGACCACCGAAATTTAGGTAGGTTTATCACAATTATGAACATTGCAAGATTTAGGTTCCTTCGCAGATTTATCCATGAAATAAGCTGCCTCAGCGCAAAACGGTTGCCAATAAAAGCCAATAAACAAACTTGTTTCAAAAAGCTGAAAAATCGCACTTCTGGTTGGCAATTCAGTGGTTGACATAAACTCTTGGAGTCAGTGGTGAAACTAATACTAGGGAAATATTTTCTTAATGGTATTTCTCACAGACTGTTAAGCAAAAGAAAGTCTCAGAAAAGTCAGCTTAGGATCTGGGATTTCTAACTAAAGAAAAAGATGCCAGTCCCAAAATTCCTTTTTTATATCATCTTAGATGATTTTGCAGTGTGTTACACTGTGAGCGCATGTATAATTAACGTGGCAGCAACAAATCCAAACATATGGATTTGTATGTTTCGTGTTGGTCTTTGTTAAAAGGACAACAATCTGTACAAACACAAACAAACCCTGTTGCCCTTCACTCTTCCCTCCCTCTGGGGTTAGCATTGTACTAAGTGCAAAGGCAGACAGTTTACAAAGCTTTTTGATGTTTAAATACGTAGACATCTAAGCAAATGTTATAATTTTGCAGTAAAGTCTTATTTAAACATAAACTTTTACTTTTACTGATATATGGTCAATTAATTAAGAAGTGGGTGTCTGACTTCAGTTTGGCTAAAATGTTGCTAGAACAAAAACGGATATTGAGGTGGTTTTTTAAAAAAAATCCTTCTTGTTCATATATAGCTCAAGAAGAGATATCTAATTGAGTCTCTACCAGTTCAAGAAATAGGAATTCATTGCACTTCTAATTTGTTGTTTAGACGTTCATTATTTCAACTTTACGATAAATTTGTAAGAAAGATATTTAGATATCATAATACCCATACTCAAGTGATATTTTATCAAGGCCATTAATGACAACAGTATAGTCAGTCTGGCTTGGATGATACTTAAGGTCCAGGTAGAAGTCATTTTAAAAAAGGAAAAGAAAAAAAAATGTAGTAGTAGTAGTAAATAAACATAAGCACAAGCAGGTAACAGTTTTTGGCAGCACAGTTTTTCACTTGTGAAGCCCACTCTGGGGCTCAAGTGCATTGGTAGCAAAAGTAGAGATGCACCCAAGCAAATTATAGCTTTCCTGAGGACAAAAGCAGGGGGTGGAGGGAGCACCATGTGTTTAAAATTAGAAACTCTTCTCAAAACTGATGATTACAGTTAAATATAAATGAGGGAATCCAGCCCATGGCTGTCAAACAGAAACAGCTCCATAGCCCTAAGGGCCTTTCTTAAAACCATCTGAGTTCTAGCCTGCTATAAGAAAGGTGATCAGTCACGCATCCCACAACCATACAGGGGAAAAAATACTTAATAAGAGTCTTAAGATATTTGACCCAAAAGATTTGATCTAATATTCTTTATATAATATAAAATTATCTTGCTTGACTTCGTCAGAAGTCCCTGAGGAGCTATAGCATAGTCACAGCTACTGTGTTTTGTTAACTGCCCATTTTTTCCTCAAATGAACCTTACTGAAGATGCCTACTCATTTCAGCTTTCAGAATGGTCACTCCCAATTTTGAAAGCATGGATGAAATACAAAAAATACTGATATTCATTGTCTGGCTTTTACAATTTACTCATTTCCCTGTTCGCTTGTTCCTTTTCTTCCCATCACTCCCCCTCTTTTCCCTTTTGGCTCATGCTCATTTTGTGCATGGATGCCTGAGGAGAAAAAAAATAAAAAAGACTCAACGATGTTTTTTCTCTTTTAACAAGTTAATGAAGAAATAATAGTCCAGGATGAAGCTATATTGGAAACACAGAGCCTTTTTCTTTATCTGACAGATACAAGCAGCCTGTCTCCTAATCAAAAGCAAGATATCTAGCTAGAAATTTTGCTAATTCTACTCTTTTATTCAATGGGTAGTCATTCAATCGATATGAAATGCATCTCAGCCAAGAAAGGAGCTAAAATTTATCAATCTTAAGTGATCCGAAAAAAAAAAAAAAAAGCAAACAATAGAACAAAAGTCAGGAACTGTATAGGCTTGTTTCCCTGTTTATTTGCATTTTTTTCCTCTGGTACATTATGCCAGTATAAATGAGTGCATGACCAATGCCTGAGATTCACATTTATTCTTCTAAAAACCTACAGGAAATCACTCAAGCTATTGCTCTTGCAACTAAAACATCTGCACTGCCATGGATTTATTTCATATTACACTCTTAATTAGCTCATATGTGCATAAAATTTGAAGATGAAAAATGTCTTTCCTAATACAAGCAGGCAGGGTTTTCAATGTCTCAAATCCCATTTATTCTTCTTTCAGATATGTTAGAGCATATAAAAAATCTGAGGGCTGCCTGAAAGACTACACCTATTAGAACTGAGGGTTCTTACGAGTAAGATTTAATATCATGAAGTAAGAATAAAATCTCCATTGAGAAATTATTTACTTACAAGAATTCTTACTTGAAGTGAGAATCTAAACAATGGCTTAAAAATACAGTGGACACTTTCATTGCTTCTACCAACTCTGCAAGCGCATGATGTTATCATTTATGTTATATCTCATTTTTGTCTGTTATTTTTTGTTTGGTTTTTTTCCCCTGAAGACTGGACAACTAAAGAAGCAGGGAAAGCATTTTAATGATATACCACCAGGTTCTGAAAGACAAGAAACTGAAAAGGGCTTTTTATTTTCCTCAGATCTTTTGCAGTTACTACAATCTTAAGTGATCTCTAGTTATTTATTTTTCAGGCAGAAGTGATTTTTTTTAAGCCACCGCTGATCCTTTAAAATTGCCAAAAGGTTTCCATTTGTTTCCAGATTTTAATGACTCAAAAAAATTCTGCTTCAGTTTAAACTGTCAGAGCTCAATCTCAGCCCAAAAGTAATTTAAAAAAAAATTCAGAAATGTCTTCCTGACAGTCACTAATTTGACATGATGAGACACAGTGATTGGGAGGGGTGGAAAAATACATGATTAGCAGAGCTTCATAGTGAAGCAACCACAGCACATTATGTGCAGATTGCTCTATAGCATAGCTACATCTCCCTCAACCCCTCAGTACCAGCCTGGCTGATAGGAGACACTGTCCTGATTTAAAAACACATAAACAAACCCTATTTTTTTGCCTGTAAAAAATAAAATAAAATAAAATTTAAAAAAAATACCAAAATCAACAAGAGACTGCAACTCGATACTTTGCTTGGCTGACGGGAAGAACTGATTTCACCCATCAGTAGAGATGGGAATGCAGGAAATGAAAAATGCAATACAAAAATAAAACAGACAGTGACTGAAATTTTACATCTGGACATGCTCAGTGACGATCTGCTAAGATTTTGGCAAAGCATAATGAAGAACCATCTTCTTTGTGACCTCGCTGCACATTTTCTCTGCCCAGCTTGGCAGGCACATCTGCTCCTGGAACAATTTGTATGAGGCAAATTTTAATTGAGTCACTGAAACACATAGCCATAGTCTGCAAAAAGCAAACAGACCAACCCTCCTTTTACATCAGACACAGGGAAAAACGCAAGTGCGATAAAATAATAATTTCTCTGGTAATATCAAAGTATTTCCAATCTTTGTTGTTTTACATACTTCAAAACTTAACTTCTTCCTCTTTCCTTTTTGAAATTAATCCTTTTCTTTCCTCCTGCAACAGTATTTTTTATTACAGCATACACTAATATGCTTTTTGCCCTATTAACTGCTCTTAAAAGTGAATGAATCTTAGGAATCAAGTTACCCAGTAAAAGAACAGTATCAGTAAAAAAGTTGGAATTTCACCCCAACTCCAACCAGTTGTCTCAGTAAAATGATAATTTCACCCCAAATTAAGGATGATTAGATTCTAAAATAAGCAAAACAATTTCCATTTCTCTCTTACTTGAAAATAACAAAGAAAATAACAATATGTAAACCAATTACATTAAAATAAGTGTTCAGCTAACATTTTATTTAAATCCAAATGTTGACATGAAGGTTCCTGCCCAAATGGCCACACTGTATATCCTATATCAAAGTGAAAGTTTTTGAACCTTGACTAGAGTCCCAATCCTGTAAGCTATTTTACAGAGTATATAGGTATGTTTGTGTGAATATACACACACAGAGATCACACTGCCCATTAGGTAGATAATCACCGAGTTTTCACAGCACTGTCAGTGATTGGCACTATCTCAAGATGACAAACAGGTAGCCACATGCAGTTCACAAGCAATTCACATCTGGTTCCCATGCTGGGACTGCAGTGTGTGGCCAGTCTGTTGACATGAAGATTTTGGGGTAATCCAAATTCTCTGTCAGAGAAAGCAAAGCAGCCAGGTTGTGAGAGCAACGCTGCAGTCTGCCCCAGTACCAAGCCAGACACCTAGCCCAGCCCCACCCCATAGCAGAGAAGATTATTAAGGGCATTTAAACAGCCCGCTTAAGAGCTGCTTTCAGAGTAACCCCTCGATACAGCCCCCCTCAGTACGCAGCACACAGTTCTGGATCTTATCCAGCTGGAGATGTTGAAATGTGGCTCATGCAGCTGCGAAGGCTGGCCAGCCTAATCTACCCTGCAGCTGAGCTGCTTGCCATCAAACAGTGGTCTGAAGCCTGGGGAGCTCCCTGGCCAGCTCTGCCTACCCACGCTGACTCGCAGAGATGGCCCGAGCCCAGGCGACCTACAAACGCGCTTTGCCCTCGCAACAAAATACAGCGGTACGCTTCCAGGAAGGAACTACAGACAAGCTTCCTGGCCACACAGCCATACCTCAAAAGCAAACATACTACATAAAAGTGGAGACACTAGACATGACCTATTGATCTCATAGAAGTTTCAAGGAGAGGTATACTCAGCTTGGAGGTAGGTGCAGCATATAAACCTGTTGTATTTGTCTTTCTCACAAGTGTCCACCCACCCAACGGCATTCCGTGCACGTATACAGCGCTCCTCCTGCAGAACCACCTGTTTGAGATCCCTTCCTGACAACAGGGAACACCCACTATATCCAGAACAGGCTGTTACTCCTTTTAAACAGGGAAAAGGAAGGTAGCTGCCATAAGCAATGCTTTTAGAAAGCATCAGCATTCTATTAGTGGTAAAACAATTTCTTTAATCATGAAAATATTTTTCACTGGATGTACGCACAGTTTGTTTAACAAGAAAATCAAAGCAGAAAAGCAAAACTCAGCAATACATTCAAGAAAAGGAGTACGAAAAAACACCGTAATTGTGAAATGGGGCTGAATTAATATTGCCATAGGAGTTCTAAGTTTTGCTGTTTCTAATCCCATTCATATTTGTTCAGTTTTATCAGGGTACTGAAGTGCTTCAAAAACGTTTTTATGTTTTGTGTATTATATCCTTTCCAGGCATACCTATAAAGTTCTCCATAAAATGCAGCTATACACCTAGAAAAGAAGCCACCTATTTTTTCATTTTCATTCAAATATTGCAATATGCGCTATGGTTCTCAGGCAGTACTGGCTGTAGACCAATTAGGAATAGGAAATTGAGTCAAGAAAGCATGCAGGTATACACAGTGTTTTCTAAATACAGAGATCAGGCCAAAAGCCAGCACACTGTAAAATGGGAAAGCATCCAAAAGAGAGCTTTATGCTGTTCTCAGGCATAAATATTTATCAACCATTGCAAGAGAATGTGACATTCCTCCACAAGCAAAGAATTTGCTCAGAAAGCATTCCAGAAGAGACAGAGAGGAGAGAGAAAGAAGAAGAAGGGGGAAAAAAACAACCCACAAAAAACTGTTGCTTTTATGATGTCAAGCTGGGTTATAGCATAGAGCCCCAACTAAGAAGCTGAACTAATCACTGTTACTTTTGTTGTCAAGGAGAATGAAGCCTCTTCCAGAACACCAGCCATCTCCATGACTCGCCAACCACTGCGTGAAGCACAACCAAAAATGGCAAAAGATCATTACACCACATGAAAGCTGAAGATAATTTACAAGTTGATGCATGTGCTAAATGAAAACAAGCGGGCTGTGAGTATGCACCACACTCATCTCATTAAAGCATTACACACCTTTTCTAGCTTTCATTTACTTTCCTCTCAGAGAAACACAATCAGCTTGCTTAGTTTCCTAATGAGTGTAATAGACAATCATGTAAAGTAGACTATTGCTTGGTAAAAATGCAGTGGAGAACTGCAGGCAGTCTATTAGATGTAAACTTGCTTAATTCTTTAATTATGTGTCTTTGATCAAAAGCAGCTCACTTGGAAAGATTTTTTAAAAAGCGAAGTAATGAGCACTCACCTTTCATGTACAGCATTGACTGTTAGGCCAACCTGATATAACTGTGGTATCACTGATTGTATGTCAAGCACACCACTAAAAATTGAGATAATAAATGTTACTTACAGCTATTAAAGCTTTTCTTTTTTTTTTTGAGACACGGGCCTGTAAGAGCTGTTCTGCACTTTTAGCTTTTCTTTCCATCTCTGTCAAGAATCTCAGGGAATTTTTAAAAGAGATAATTGAGGACATTTATCTTTTTTTTTTCTGCTTTGTCCTCAACCTCTTTCCCTTCCTCATTAACCTCAAAATCTCAATTGAAGATCTCTTTCCTATTACTTCCAACACCTTTTACTGTTCCTTGGACTTCATCTTCTGACAACCCTTAATCTAGTCACAATCTCTTCAAGTGTCTCCTACCTGGTACCTATTTATCACATATGGCTATTTCCTTCTCATCTCCTTCCTACTTGGTCCCTCAAATAGTCTTCTCCATTCAGGCTTGGTGTCATTTTGTGAAAGGCACAAAAGAGTTGCAAAACAAAGTTAATGTTATTTGCTATTTAGTTTTCACAATCACACTAAATTATTGTCCTGGAAGTGGTGTGACAACTGGAAAAGTTTCAGAAACTCCTGCTCCCACCTTTTGCCTACTGAGTATAGACTGGTTTCTATCATCTTTGACTGGCCAAGGCTCCAACCCACATTGTCAGGTACTGGCAATGAAATCAGTGGCCACACAACAAAACCAGAGAATTGACCATCAAATAGCTTTGATCCCAGCCTGAAACATGTCATGGAAAGTAGGGTCTAGAATGGAGAAAAACCCTTTTCAAAGCAGTAAAACCAGGAGATAAATTAAATTACCCAGATATTTTGATTAAAGAATTGGAACCAGTTATCAACTTATCTTAAATACATTTCTACAAACATACATAGCCATGAGAGAGTAAAATAGATGTTCATTATTATTTCTCCTTTATACTGAGTTATCACCAAACTTATGACTGGTATCAACAGCAAGACTAATTCACCTTGCCTACTTCAATCTAACTTCCTTGGAGGGGAAAAAAAAAACCAACCAAAAATAAAGGCAGCCAAGAGACTGAAATTACAGGGAAATTAAAGTACAGGAATGCATAGAACCAGGCTGTGCAGCATTCCCACAGCTTACTGCACATCAGGAAAACTGGTGGCAACCGATGCTTGGTCCTTTATAGAAACTGCTGTTCCCCTCCTGCAAGTGTATCTTATACACAGACGCTTGTGAGAATATCAAGCGCCCCAACTTGAATTCATTTTAATTGATCATTAATGTAATTTTTCTTTCCTGTAAATCAAAAAATTAAAAAAATTCTTATAAAAAAACTTCTGCTGTACTCAGTTTCATCCCAAGATGTATCTAAATACTCCTCAGGCCCTACATAATTGCATCGTTTGCCTCCACAGTTCAGGTCTGCATTATAAGGTTTCTGTAAGGAAAAGAACCTACAAATTAGACATAAAGTTCCTGATTTGTCTTACTTCTCAATACAGGCAAAGTTTGTGCAGATTATTGTTTGAAATAAATAAAAACTAAGTGCTTAACAGTATTTCAGGAGGGCTTACCAAACCCAAAAACGTCAAAATAGGAAAAAAAAAAGGTATATACAGTTCTGAAAACATAGTTCCATGTGTTCACTTACTGAAATTCAACAGTCCAGAGTCTATTCCAGCTCCCAGAAATAACAGCCTATATTGTTTTACTGTTTCTATTTGCAGTTTCTTCTCTATGTCAAACATAATGACCTAGTTCTCTGATACCCTTGTTAGGACACATGTAACTCAGTACCATGTTTTGCCACACACTGACTCAAAGTTTCCATTTTTGGGTAAACACATACATACAATTACTAAAAGATCATCAACATATATTTGGATTTTAGAGTCAAGGAAATTTTCCCTAACTTGCATGAAATGTTGATCTTTTTCTTTAAGATACATTTTGGGTAATTTTCAGCAACATTTCCAAGACATTAGTGGCTTCTGACTGTGATGACTGTTCATCATATAATTTATATTAATGCTAACTTTCTGAAAAACAAACAGAAGTTTATATAAAAGACAAAAATGTTTCAAATATTCTTCTAATTCAAATTCTACTTGCTTCTCAGAATCACAAATTACATCATTAAAAAGCAGCCCAAGTGCAAATACTGATTTTATGTTAAAGTATAAGATTGACAAGAGTAAGAATTGCAATTATGACATGCACAAAGCAACTGTGTTCCAATGCAAATGAAAAAAAAAATAATTACATTTTTTATGCTTGCAAACTGATAGTATTCAAAAAGTAAAAGACTTCAGTTTCATATAATTTCTAATTGCCTCTAACTAGGATCTCTAGGAAATGGATCTTGTTTTATCTATTTTGAAGTCATAAAATTAGCACAACTCTCCTGCCCCGCATCTGTTTAGTCTCCTATTTCTTCTTCTGACTAAGCTGAGTTTCACCAGTTGTTAGCTGCCTGTAGCAAAGTGAAGCAAATAGCTTTCACTAAATGAACAAGTGCATTCCATTCCAGCTTGTTCTGTACTGAAATACCTGTGGTGTTTCAATCAATGACACACGTGCAAATCTACTGAAGGCAGCAGGAACAGCGAAGAGCTACTAATATAAATTAAAGGCCTGGGTACAGCACCAAAGGGAAGGTATTTTTTTCCCTTTTCTTCTTTTAATGACATGCAAAATACAGAATTTGTCTCCTGAGAGTCCAAGCTAAGTTTCCAGGGACGATAGCTAAGAGAAAATGGTTCAAATAGTAATCTAAGCACTTTTGATTACACAGCCTTCAAAGATAATATGCAATTGTAATTGTACTTTAAGTCTAGAGTAAAGTATTACACAGGAAAGCAGTGCGACTGAAAATACTAATGTCAGACTGCAGACTTACTGCTCAGAATGTAGGTAAACATCAGTGTTTCTGCATTTTCTTTGAGTCACTAATGTAACCCAGAAATCTAATTTACCAGTGTCTTAGCAGTTTTACAGAAGCAGTGCTACCCTGTGATTTTTCTCACTTCGTGATTTACTCATCTGTTGATTTCTGCACATTTTCCCGCTCTTCCGCAATGCTGTTTTTGCTTCATCCTATGCATCAGAGTTAAAAAAGAAAACTTAGGAGCCTGATGTAATTCAGCTAGTCTTTTCCTCTCACTAAGTTAACCTGCATATGTAGGAAAAAATTCTATCACTTTATACACGCGTTCATGGAATACAGGGGTTTATAGCAGGGAGATGCTACATACCTGCACTGAAATGCTGGCAGATTTGTTTCCATTGTGGCTAGATCAGTTCAGACTTAGTCTTCATTGCATGTACTAGAAAATTTTGCTTGCACATTCATTCAGTTCTCTGCCCTAATCTTTTCCCTACTGCAGCCTCTCTGATTTTACACATTTCACTGATTATCCTAAATGAGGAGCATAGCCACCAAAGTTTCCTTTGTCATGCATGGACAGAGTCCTTTTTCTCCATAAAAAGTAACTCAGCACAACTCAGAACACCTCTTTGGACGTCCTTATGCCTCTCCACTCATAGTAAAGAGTGTGTAAAGAGAATAAGATCCTAACAGTGGGGCCTTTGAAAAACACCTAAAGTTAGGTGCGATGAACCTTGGCCCTAAGAACTGCTGACAGAGAAAGGGTTGCATGCAGCCATGACATGGATGGTCATCTCATGAAATTTCACACAGGCTGTCCAATCGATCTGAAAGAGTTCACAGCATGCTATAAGCATCTTAAGTCTTCCAGTTCTGAAAGGCTATCTGTTCAACCTATTCTTTTAAGCAGGTTTTACAAGAAAGCTAGCTTTGAAGAAAGAAAGTTTTGAAGAAAGCAAGCAGCAAAGAAAGCAAGCAAGAAAGAAAAAAAAGACAGGGAGAAAGAAAAAGAGAGAGAGAGAAAGAAAGCACACAAGTGACAAAGACAAGACAGACATGCATATATTTTATGGGATTTCAGCATCAAAGATTTTTTTTTAAGTCTTCTCCTCACCCTTTTTTTTTTTTTTTCCACTGACCTCTTCCTTAACCAGTTCAGTAGGGACAGGAATACAGACTAGCAAAGAAGGATAAACCTTCACTTAATAATGGGATGGGAAGAGTATGGGAAAACATTGCTTAGCTAAGCCAGAACAGCAGAGAAAAGAAAGAGGTTAAGCGTCCTCTCTTTGAGTAAAAGTCATGACCTAGTGGTCAAAACGAAAGACTAAAAATATGGGGTTTGTTCCCTTTCTTGCTCCGAATAAGCTGTTTGAATTTATTTATCTCTTATCTTCTCTATGCCACTGTTTCCATGTCTATATAATAAAGATAATAACACTTCCCCATAAGGTTACTGGAAAGTTTAATTCATTAATGTGTTTAAAGTACTGAGAAATTCTTAGAATGGTACTGTAGAAATGTAAAATATGATTAAACTGTCAGTTATTTTCCTATAAAATTAGACCCTTTTGTCTAAGTAAAAATAATTGGTCTGACAAGAAGATTGAAAACTTTTAGGTATAACATAAAAGCTTGCTTATAACGATGAGGTTGCCAATTGACACCACGTACTGCGGAAACTGCTGTTCAAAGACTGTAGCATAACAATAAAGAATTATTTTGGCTAGCTTAGCACACATTTATATATATTCAAGTATTATTATCACACACACACACACAAAGAAAGTACAAGGGACAAAGAAACAAATGTACCTCTGAGAAATCTTTACCAGCTTGACAGTTAATATACAGCTCCACTGCTAGAGTTTTTGATGGATATTACAGGAGTTAAACTTTGGAGTTCTTTAACAGACATTCAAAACTATTAAAGGACAAGTTTGAAGGAACTGCACCCAGAGAGATGAACTACCAGAATTACAGAAGATTATTAAAGAGATATTTGATACCTGTAAAAGAAGGCTAAGGTTTTATCTCACGAGAATTCTAGCAAGCAGTGTGCCTATGTGTTGTAACAAGGAATGACTATGAGAACAGCAGCATGCTGGGAATAAGCAGAAAATCGACAAAGATGATGAAGGGCAGATTTTGACAAGGACTTTTTCAGTCAGCCTGAGTTCCTTATAACAGAAAGTATGTTTGAAGAGGTGGGTTATGAGCCAAAGAGTGGTAACGTTAATGAATAATCCAGAGAGGCAGGAAAAGTACCACGTGTTCTTTTAACCACCTCACTTTAGACAGGACCTATGGCAGAAACTCAGTCTGCCTCCTACCTTTCTAATCCTTAACTGTGATCACAGAAGTTTGGCAACACCACTTCTTCCCCAGCAGTGAATTTTACTGTGTAGTGAGGGACAAACTAGTGTGTGAATGAGTAGTTAAAATTCTTCTCACCACATCGCTTACCTTCAAGGGAGTAAAGACCAGATGTTACCTTTAACATCGATGTATTGCCACTGAGCCTCAGCCACTGTTTGGTTCTGCAGCTCCCATAGCAACTGCTATTAAGTGCTAATAATATGATTAGGAGAACAGAAAGAACTGATTAAATGCCTAAAAAGTAAGAGAAAGATTTTACACCAGTCCTGATAAGGGTGCATATCTTTACATCCAACATTCTAGGAAATGCAACTGAAAACACCATTGATGACACGAATCAAAAAGGAATGAAGCACATCAAATAATGCATGGTGGAATAAATACTGCTATCTTGTATTTGTGGCAAGGTAGCAGTAAGCTAGATAGCAGAGTTGAGGAGTGTGCCTTAAAAAGTATAGATTGGCTGATAGATAAGAGAACTGAATGACTTGCAAACCAAGTGATCCTATCTACAAGCAAAAGAAATGGAATTCCTGTATAAAATGTTCAAGCTGGGATATTTTATGATGGTACTAAAAAGGAAGAAACAGTGACAGCACAAGGAAAATAATACATGGTTGCAAAACAAAATTCAAGACTGTAATTCAGCTGAGGTCTGCTGATCCCACAAAGCACAAAAGCACAACTCAAACAAGTCCTGAATGACAATGAATGACTGAATTCCAGCCTCAGTATTTCAGCTAAAATCAGGATGCAACATAAACCAGGATAACAAGACTCTTAAATCTGTTTCTTACAGTCTGCAGGTGAAAAATGTCAAAAAGCCAAAATGGCAGCAGCTACCATTTGTGAATTTTAAAAAGATAATTAAATGAAAGAAAGGCACCTGTACACAGACAGGAGATTTAAAAGGTTAATGAAGGTATAATAAAGATGGAGATCTGACTATGAATGCAATAGTGATTTGAAAAAACAAATGTTAATGACAGGCAGAAAAGAAAGCTGATTAAAATAATTTCTGTTGAACTCTCACCTTCCCACTTCCATTCCACTTTTTCTGGTCGCTTATTATACGTATGTACATACATAACATATAAGTACATATAAAATAGATGTCTAAATACAGAAATAGGTATCTAAAGATACTTTTTCACACAAAAGATTGCTTAGCTGAAAAGCCAGTTGGAACATAGATATTTTTCAGAGAGAGAGTAATATGGGATCTCAAACTGTGACCACCTCCCATGACCCATTCTGAATCAGTAAGGCCTCTGAGAGACCATACGCATGTTTATCAAAAAACTAACAAATACTTTTTATTTCCACTCTTCTACTTCAACTTGCCAAGCATCTGTAACAAGCTGAAAGTTTATGTAGCTTTCAGTAGCTATTCTATCTTTTCTCAGTATTTTGAAACTATCTAAATGTATGGATGGCAGAAACTTCCCCATTATTATAATGTTTCACTTTTCCAGCCAGGTAACTTGGGTGGTAAGACTGGAGGCAAATATAAACTTCTTCTCACTGACTTTCAATTTGCTCAATGTGGATGGAGCAAAGTTATTTGTTTCTCGATAGTAAGATGTATAAAAAGTATGACACAGTGTTTGGGTTAACATGATAGGTATTAGGAACAGTATCTTTGGGCAAACACCATCCTAGGCAATACTTTTCATTCTTCAGAGCTCTTAAATAAATAAATGCAACATATTTTGACAGTGTCAGGTTATCCTTGAATTTCTCATTTTCCATAAAAATGCTTCTATGATAAAGCACACCCTGCCTCCTATTCATGGAATATCTCAAAAGATAAAAAAAGTCTTTAAACCTTTCCCTAAATCTTTTAAAACTTACATTGGATTTAATGCTTGTAAGAAATTTTTTAAAACAATTTAAACTTCAACCTGAATTAATTACAAACATGTAAAATGAGGACAAAAATGTATATATATTTGGTTGTATAAAACTTGTTTACGGTATTACTGTTTTCCACCAGGCCATACCTTACAAAGCAAGGTTTGAAAGAATGAAAGCTCTTTGGAATCTAAATACTACGGTGTCTTCATGTAAGCCCTAATGTAACAAGTATTTATCCTGTACACTGTATACAGATGCAATACTGTTCTTAACCAATGTAAATAACAGTTGCTTAAATCTACCTCCTTCTTTCAGCAGAAAATAACCTCAGTGATATTCCTGGAAAAGAAAAGAGAAGTAAGGAGCTTTATAAAATATTTTTGCTGATGGAATAGCCAAAGCACAGGGTTTATCTGAAAGATCCTCTAGTTCCAAATTCAAGTGGCACTATCTTAGGCGACCTGAACGTCCTAAGATGTGTGTTTAATTTTACAAAGCTTTTCATCAGCACAAGATATAATTCAGCAAAACCTGCCTGGAATTAATGCATTAGGCCTAGAAGCTGAAATATGTGTGCTCACAGAAAGGTGAATTTAAGTATTTTTTGTATATCCATCTCCTTTCTAAGAGTATTTGTTTACTGAGTTGGACTCTGAAATAGGTTAGAAAGGACTCAAGGTGTTAACATATATGTCTTCCTGCCAAAGTGTCAGACTGACTAAAATCACTACTAGCAATGGCTCCTCTTCCTAACCAAGCCCCTTCACCAGCGAACAGTGAAAGCAGTAGTGTAGAAAATGCATGAGTGGTCCTAATTCTCTGAATATTTTGTGCGTAGGAGGAATTTGGGATGGTGGTAGGGTAGCACGTATTGCAGGAGGAGTGCAGAGCATCCTCAGTAAATTTCAGCTTTGGCAAGCATATTCTCACTGATTTCATAATTGCTGACAGTTGTCGGTTGGCTGGGACCAAGCTACAAGATGACTGCAGTTGAGAGTAAGCAAAGTAGAGAAACTGCTTAAATAGGGCAAAGGAGAAAAAAGGAGTAGTCTGGCATCAAACATTAAATGAATCAGTAAAAAAGCAGGATACCAATACTGGTGACGGAAATAGCAGTGGAATAACCTGTAATACATCACTCTGCAATGTTTGGATGCGGAAGACAAGGGGTATTCCTCAAGGCAAGCATCCAAATTAATCAAGCAACATAGAGAGTGCATACGTGACCTACACACAAACACACAGGGCGGGCTTCTTATGACAAGCAGACAAATGTCATGGCCTGAGATTTAGCTAACCCAGTAGGCCACGAGAAACTATTGAGCACAACATGAGAAATTGTTGGAGATAGTAAAGAACTGTGTGAGAAGGTGACAAAAGGGACATAAAGCAGTGGTGAACAGGGGTCTTGTGAGAAAGACCAAACTGTATGGGTCCTCGAAGGGGAGAACTGCGGACCTTTTGTGGAGGGAAGAGCCTTGTGAGGTCATGTCAAATAATGCCGTAAAAGGCCAAGATTACCTAGGTAAAGGTATCAGAAATACCAAGTGTGAGTATGGACATAAGACAGTAGCACCAAGGCCAGAAACTGGGTAGATGGGAATCTGAGTCTTGCCCCTGCATACACCATGTGTGGGGCCAGCTCCTGATCCGTTTGTGTGTGTGTGTGTCACTGTGTGACCACCTGCAGGATCTTCTCCTCATCAGCTGGCCAAGAGAGAGCTGTGGGTGTCCATGGGGGCGCCACTTTGGGCACCGCTTTCTTTGTAGGTCCACATGGCTGGTTGTGCCTCATAGTGTGTGTTGTGTGTGTACACGTGCACCTCTGTGTGTATGAATGTATGTACACCTCTGTGATACCTGCCATCCTTGACACAGGCTGGACCTGCAAATAGGAACGGCAGCAAACAAACTGGAGGAGAAATCACGTCACTGGAAATTCCACTGGAGTAGGGTTGCCATAGCAGAGTTTATCTCTGGAACTTTTCTGCTCCCACTGAGTAACTGTGGGTTTTAACCTTGGCGATGGAGAACCTGTGTTGATACAACAAAACTAAAAATCAAACTGGAAGTTTGAAGGAGTTTTAGAAGTGAAATCTATGTGCTCTGCCTAGCTAAGAAAATAAAATTCTTTCTTTCTCTCTCTCACCTGCCCCATTGTCGTGGTTTGGTCTCAGCCGGCACAAAGAACCAGGCAGCTGCTCACCCATCCCTCGCAGCGGCGAGGGAAAATTGGAATAAAAAGGCAAAAACTTGTGGGTTGAGATAAAGACAATTTAACAGAACAACAAAGAAAAACGGGCAAACAACAGCAATAGCACCGGCAGAGGAATATACAAATAGGGGTACCGTACCATACCGCCACGCACCCACCGGACCGGATCGCCCCCGCCTGCTCCCAAACTGGGAACTGCCCTCCCCGGCCGGATCCCCCTAAATACCGGGCATGGGTCACGTGGTGTGGAATGCCGGTGCTGTGCCAGATATTAACCCTGTCCCTGCCGGAACTGGGACACCCATCTACCACATATGTATGCTTACGCATGCTCACCTGTGTGTGCATAAAGAGGCAGATAAATCAACATACAGAAAGATAGAGGTAAAAGAATCAATACGGTTTTTTTCAAAAATTTTTGGTCACCTTGAACTTCTTGCTTAAACTTTACAGAGGGGCAGGATATATTTCTTTGGGAGAGGGCAAAAGCTTCATGCTGCCAAGTACTACACTTAGCCATAGTTTGTTTTCACCAGAAAGATAAAAGATTCATTTGTATTTCTTTGAGGGTTCTTTTGGAGGTGATTTGGAGGGGGGAGGTGTTGTTTGTTTGGTTGCTTTTGCTTTGTGGGTGGTTTTTTTTAGTGAATCGTTGCTTACTAATGTAGACAGGAAGGATATGAACAATCTGAATACATCCACAGCCATGCCTCTTCCTACTTTTTGAAACTGTTTTCAAATAGGTCACTCAAAACAAGACTAATTTAATGGCGATAATATATTTCTAATTAATCCAAATACTTTGTGATGAACACCAGCTTTCTTCTCAAGAATGGTTTATCAACAGTATAACCTCATCAGTTGAATATCCAGGGGAATTTACTGATAGCAGCATACCAAAATAATTAGGCCATTATTACTTACCTCCTGCATCTGTGCTCTTATTTCTGGTTTTGCCTATGTGATTACACAGAAATAGCAGTGTAATGCCCAGTAACACCGTTCAGTTAGGAACTATATTCGTACATTTCATAGCATGTAGTTTTACATGAAAACCAAGTAAGTAAATGCCCTAAGACAGACACCCTGAGTGTCATCCTGCCCATTACAAAAGAAATCAGAGCACTGAATGCATTGAAACAACTTCCTTCAGAGCATATATATCTCAGCAGGCAGTGGCTATGCAGTGGGCAAAACTGTCACAGCTGGATGCCCAATTAGAGATCTCTGAGGCTGGCCTCCTAAAACTTATTTTTAACTCTCTTTCCAATGCCTGTGGGATGTTTGCTTTGCTTCCTTTTCTATCTGTATATCACAGCCTTTTCATGGAAATTTATATTACATTATACAAACAATTAAAGAAAATAAAGATAAGTAAATGGCACAATTGTAGATGCATTGAAGCAATCTTGATTTTTTTTTTTTTTCATTTTCGTAGTATTAATTTCAGATGTGCCTCATTTAAAACAGCCAAAAACGATGTTATAAACATTCCACCTTAAATTTAAAACTAAAATGTCTTTATGGTAATTGTAGTGGAATAAAATAGATGCTGTGGACTCTACAATTAAATGTATATACTCCAAACCTATATTTTCTATTTTGCAGCTGCTTACAGATGAAAGTCTATCTGAGTCTATGGGACAGCATTTGTGGGGGGGATAGTAACCATATCTGTCAGTCACTGCTGCGCTGCTGCTATAGTCAATATTAAATCCTAGCGCTGGATGCTTCATGGTGCACTAAGCAACACAGCACAAAAGAAGTCAAGAAAAAAAAAATAGTTTGCTTGTTATCCCTATTGGCCAGGATCTCAGCTGAGAAATAGTACATCTTCACTAACCTCAGCATAACTACGCTGAGTTATATTACCCATTTCTTTAGAGATGTCATTCACAATGTCTTTCTACTCAGAAATACATGATCGGGTATACTTGTATTTCCTAAAGCTGCAGGGACTATAAAAATACACATGCAAAGATGTATCAGAAGTATCCTATCTTCAGAATACAATTACTAAAGCTAAAGGAAGTGTAGAGACAGACAAGATGATAGTATTCGGACTACATAGTTTGAAACCAAAACTCTGACTGTGAAATTGGTTTGATCTGTAGACAAATGTCAGCTCTGTGCCCTATTAAAGTTGCAATTGTTTTATAAGGACATAGCAGTGAGCCCTGAAATGTTGAATAAATGCTAATTGGAAGTAAAAGGAAATATCATGAGTAAAATAAAATATACAAAAAAAGCGCACTTTCAATCTACAATACAGTAACAGCTGGATCCAAGAAAGAAAAACATTGCCAAATAGTCAGGTTCCATCTTAACACAAGACGAGGCAGATACTGGAAGACAGTTAAATTTGAATGAGCATAATCTTGATAATTTTTTTTTAAAAGTAACTACCATGAAAATATATTACTTTTCAAGATTTAATTGCATGATTATGTTGACTGTTGAGCTACTTTTTAGCTATCCTACATATGCTTACCAGTGGAAAAATGCATGGGACTTATGATTGCTATACCCTAGTATATACATGCTATACCCATGTAAAGCATTCAGAATTTGTGTAATCTAATTAGAATGAGGAACTAACAATTTGCAATGATCTACCTTTTTATTATTCATCCAAGACTAAGCATTATGAATGATTTTTTGAAGTTCTTCAATAATTTTTCTTTGGTATATTTGTACAGTTTGACAGCAGCAATTTAAAAATTAAGACAGAAGAGGGATTTGATTTTTATTTTTAATTATGGAAATGCAATCTTCTTCACATCTACTTTCAAAATGATGACTAGAGGCTATTTGCTTAAGTGAATGGTGAACAGTATGAGTGAATAACTTACTGCAGGTACTGTGTAACATGGAATTATACTAAAAGGCTGCTAAAGCGAAAACCCAACAGAACATTGTATTGGATAGCCTGCTCATGAGTAAAAATAGCATTTTGTTGGAATGCAATAATCACATCTTCTTGTGGGACAGCAGTCACGAATTTTATGGGTATACTCTTTTCTAAATTCTGCTACTTGTACCTTCGCAAAATATTTTAAAATATTTTAACTCTAATAATGAAATAAACCTGATTATTTAAATACACACAGTTTTACCAATGTTACTAGTCTAATGCAATCCTGACAAAACTGAAATGCAGTAATTATTATAAAATTGCTGGACAGAAAAGAAATAAATCTACAGTCAAATGATACCTACTTCAAAACAAATTCTAGTAGAATATGCCAACAAATAAAATAAACTGACATTGCCTATTCTGTGAGAAAACAAGACATAAAAGCTTGGTTTCATATGAGTCAGTGAGAAATTTCACATTGGCACAGGCTGAGCAACTATTTGATTTAAGGCTTTTGTCTTTTTTTTGTTAAAAAGGGTATTCATATTTCCAGTTCTGCTAATCTGACACTTGGTATGTTACTGAATTTTTCCCTTCTCACACTCTTGGAGAAGAACTGATCTGATAAGCCACTTTGGAATTTGTTAACAGCAACAAAAAGGCCCTCTTAGTATTCATTTATCTTCAATATACAAGTGCATCTGGAGAATCATCCATGAGAAAGAATATAATATCTATTAAATTGTAATCCTTGGCTCACTACATCTACAGACCTAATTCCCATGCTCTCTGGAGAAGCTTCAGTTTTAGTCTTGAAACGTAACCAACCAACTACAACGGAGTCAGTCAATCAATGTCATGAAGGCAGCTTCAGCAACCTTAACTAAGCATTCCATTTATTTTTCACTGGTAAAGAAAAAAGAAGAAGAAAAAAATTCTCCCTTTCCATATTCTTTCCACTCGTCTCACTTTGTTAGGGCTTACTCGAGTGATGAAAAGTTTTGCTGCCCTGATGTTGTAATATAGCAGAAGTTTTGTGGTCTTATTAGTTTAAATATTGAGAACGACATTAAGCCTACACATATTGCATGGATTATGTGCGTATGAAAAAAAGCAAAACAAAGGAAAAAAAAACAAACCCAAAACCAACAAAATAAACCCCACAAAGAAAACTCTGATAGTGACTGCTTGACCTTAAAAAGTAAAGGCTTATGAGGAGTTACTTAAAAATTTTCTTCTCTTTAGACAGTAATAATAGGATGCCCTGACAGATTTCTCTATATTTCTTGAGGAGTACAATTCACTAGCTGAGTAATCCTCCCTTAAAACTGGTAACAGTGGGAAGAAGAAGATGAAGAAAGGAAATCAGCTATAAGCTTTAGGCTTTAGATTCTCCTACTGGGGGGGGGGGGCAATCTCCCTTCACACCCAAAGAACAGAAGACCCCCCTCCAAAGTAGGAACTTGGCCTTCTGAACCAGACTCTGAGGAGGTCTACCAGCTGCACAGGAACTTTTCACATGAACTCTCAGGAGGCCTCACACTTCTTGTAGCACAGGATAACATCCATCAGGGCTATGCATGAAAAAGACAGTAATACAGTAGTGGAGTTTCACATGAACATAGAAATATGACAAAGATCTTGTTAATGTAGCTAATTGGTACAAATTGTAGGTTTACATGCAAATGAAGTGCCATGTAAGTAGTTTTCATGCTATGCCCAAGGTTAACATTTTTATTATGTTTCAATGTATATGTTGTACTTTTACATACAGGACAGTAGAGACAGTTTGAGATTATATATATTGAAATGTAGATTCCAGGTTAGACATCACGAAGGCCTCATTTTTCACTAGTTCCCCAGGTTATTCTTTTTTTTCTTTTTGAGAAACTAATACAAAACACCTGTCCATACAGTCAGAAGAACAGTGTCTTCTAACTTATAATAAGAATAATAATATCCAGAAGCTAGTGTTTTAAATCAGTGCTACACAAAGGATTTCTGTAATGAGACACAGTGTAGCAAGGAGAAAAGTTTCTTAATACTGAGAGAGTAAGCTCTTCTAGAGAGCGAGGAACAAGCTTTACTATGTAACACAAGACTTGTCCTTCAACTATTACCATCCCAATATGTGATCAGCATAGCACATAGAACCAGCTTTTCTTAGTGGTACAAGTTTTTAAAAGTAATTATAAAATTATTTCTCACTAAATATTTCAATAAACTGCAATAATTAAGAAAAATGTCATCTCTCCTTATGTTTATTTATGGCATGCTATAGCACCTCCTTTTCTGTCATAATTTCAACGTTTTCTATCATGATTCTTAATCCAAAATGATCCTTATTTGGTGGGACAACCCTGCCGTGTTTTAGTTTTCAACTGTCCCATCCTGCTATGCTTCATGGTGTGGATCGGCACTTCAGATCTGCTCATCTACAGTCATGTATTAATCATCCCATTTCTGTTCCTTCCCTCTTGTTTGACTCATTGTCCATACTGCTGCACATTTATGGGGACAGATAAATCAGAATCTTTAGGGGTTGATGGACAATCAAGGTTCAGTCACCTCTTACTATTATTTATCCCTTCTTATATGTTGATATGGCAGTTATGGAACAGCACCGTTTTCTTCATTTCCCAGAAGGGCAATGCAACAAAGGGGATGGAATATATCCTGTGCAACTTCAGACATTCATCTCATCTAAAAGTGGCTGTCTAAAACAGCTCAGATGAACCAACAGAGGGAGTTTAGGATGATTAGCTGAGATGCAGTCATCCGAAGTTAAGGGAGATGAATCCAAGTCTACCTGTCCAAGGTCATCCAAGAAGTCTGAAAAGATATTTCAACTCAAATTTCAGGTTTATATTTTGTATGCTGGAACACCTGAGAAGTACAGTGATGGAATAAATTTCTCAGAATAAGGACAAAGGGTTAATGGTGTAGCAGTGTTCTTATGAACTGAAAGAAATCTTTTAGTTTATGGATGTCACAATCCAGGACACAAAAGCCCACTGTCCTCAGAATCTCATTTGATTTAAATTACTTTAATTCTTCTTCAAAATTTTAGAAATTATAGTTATGGTTTACATTATTAGTTCTAACTCTTTAAAATAACCAGCTCCTTAAGAAGGCAATGCATTTAAAAACAATAAGTGTACAGTTTTTAAAATCAAATACACGGATTTGAGATCTCCCTGCATCTAGGCCCATTTATTATTTTAAACATAAACAAAATGAAGAGTCAAATGATGAATATGTGAATATTTGCATTGTGTTGTACAAGAAGAAGGGATCTAAACGCTATTGAAATAACAGAGCTGTTGAAGGCTGAGATTTGACTTGTACAGCAATAAAGAATGTCCCCGTTACACTGAACAACACATTCTGTTGACTCAGGTAATGATATTTTATGCAAGAAAGTGTATTAGTGTATCCATATTAAAATCAGGTTTTACTGATATTTTTTGTCTTTTGTGACATTCCATGACCTAGTCCTTTGAAAATGAGTTGAACAGCACATATGAAGGCACCAGACAATGGATGAAGACAAGATATGGCTAGAAGTGAATAAAAGATTGTTTCTCCTTTCATTCACTTTGATGTCCTGCTCTCACACTATTTTTTGTAGTACAAACTGTCGTACTCAGTTGAAAATGTGACTCCTATTAGCATAAGGTTGAATTATTAGCCAACACAGAATAATTCTATACTCCAGTTCTTACTAGGCAAAGGCAATGACAACACCAAAAAATAATTGCTTTTTAAAGAAATTAATTTTCTTAAATTAGCCACTTTCTGAGTCCATGCTGGTCATGTTCTGGCCCAACAGGATAGCGTAACAGAGTGACTGATTGAAAATGAAAATCTCCTATGTCATTCACATCCACTTTTAAGGAATGAAATTATTTACACATATTCTCGCATGTTATATTGTTTGCTTTGTTTCATCTTATGGATGGTTCTCATGTCCTTTTACCTGTGTTTGCTATAGAAGACAAAGGACTGCATTTTACTTGTAAACATTATGACTGTTTAGCCACAAACAAATTCCAAGCACTTCTTTCCTGCACAGCTGCTTTCTGTGCAGCTTTCATTGCAGATTTAACAGCTCGGATTGCTATATTTTGCAAATGAGAATTTACACATGTGCAGTGAAAGCTGAGCATAGACAACTGCGACAAACCAAATCGTGACTTGCACAAGGCATAAACTGGCCAGGACCCCTACAAAGATCAAGCATCTTGCATCAGTCATTTGGTTATTTAAAGAGTGTTTTTCCTTTAACAATAAATAGCTGTTATGACAATCCTAATAGGGGCTGACTGATAGGGAATTAGACTAGTAGAGCCTCTGCAGTTGTTCTAGCACCAGGTTCTCCGGAATTTCTTGATGGCCATTGCATAACTAACTCTTCCTCTCAAAAGAACTTGGTACACGCTGGTAAAGCAAAGATATGATATCACTTTTTTCCTGTCACTTCTGAAATGGGTTTTACTTTAAATATTACTAAAAAGACCAGGAAGGCTGCAACTGTGCACTCTAATAGGGCTAGAAAGGATGAACGCTTTTTCAAACCTTACATAGGAACAATTTAGCTCATAGAAAAGCAACTTAAAGAAGTTTCTCCTACCATCTACCTTATTTTCTCATGAAGCCCACCTCTACTAGAATCTGAGAACAGATTTCTGTACTAATTAAATATGTGTCTTCTCTAAACTACACTTATCAAAAGAATACTTGCCTACAAAAGGTAATAAACTAAAAGCTGTAGGTGTAGTCATCCTCAGAAAATCTCCAATTTCCTCAAAAAGAAAAAAATATGCAGTATTTCTGTATACTAAAACACTGGAACTGTTCTGGAATGAATAACATTTTCAGTCCTCATGATTATTTCTAGCAACACAAAACATCGTGTTCTGCTTGTATAATGAGTATTTAATTTAGACTTATATGCACACTCACTTCTCTACAAGCTGAACTCCATCATAAGAATCCTCTTCATTTCACTTACCTTGATTTACCCTCAGAATCACTTTGAAGACTGCAATATACAGAAGTGATTAAAAGGGATTAAAAACAAGAAGGGACCAGGTCAAGAAATATGTCTAGAAACAGTAAATAGTACCATCAGGAAGTTTTTAAAAACATAATGGTTTTCTAGAATGGACATATCATGATATCACATGCCAGATTACAAAATGTGATGGATGGTCTATAATTTGCTAGATGGTCTGTAATTTCAGACTTTACTTTTCCTTGTTGTTTTGACAAAAAAACTACACCACCACCACCAGCCAAAGCCCCCCAGCCCCCCTCAAAACCTAACACTTGAAAATATTAAAAATGGTCACAAGTGTCACTTTTAGTATTTCAGGATGATTGGTAATCAACAAGGCCCATAAATCATAGGCTACAATTCCCTTTTTGTAAAATGGATTTTTTTTCTTTCTCCCTTTTAGGTTACAATTCCTAAGCTTCTTTTTCAACAAAAAGAAAAAGTAAAACAAGAGAGAAAGAGGGAGAGAATCAGCATCGTTTAACTCTTGTAGTTCAGGTAGGAGTGTACCAAATTCCCCAGTGTTTATCAGTTCCTATTGCAATTGGAGTTACCTCTAGAATCATAGCATATATGCTAACAAAGACAAAGATTTTTCTAAGTATGTCTATGTATTGACTGTCTTGTCTCTAAGTATATATATAAGTATGTCATTGCAATGCTACAATCACTGTTTGGGAACGTACTACAAAACTGGAAAAGATCCGAACTTGTACCATGGCGAAATACATCCTCAATTGCAGATAGGATATTAGGTATTACAACTATTAATTCTTGACTTCATATAATGACTTACTATGTTGAGGACAAGTAGTAGAAGAATTTGACATCTGTGACCACAGCTGTGATTTGAACCCGATTTTTTCAGTGCTAAAGGAAGAACAAGCAGCTTGTTACCTCGGCCATTCTTTGACAGTGTGTTTGGAAGGACCCAAGGATGTGCTCAGTAGATCTAACTACTTGTACTCTGAATTTCTGACTTCCTAATAATGAAAATTTCAAAGGCAAAGTCAAAATAGGAGGGTTATCTTTTCAAACAGACACAAAAAAGCATTTCATTCTTCCATTACTTATGTATCACTGACTTCCATTTCAGACCTCTTCCCAGTGTAAAGTAAAATGCGATACATATTTACAGCCATGTGAACGATAGGAGGGAGGGGTTGTTTTTGCTGGTTTTGCCAATCGCTACTAATACAATGGCGAGTAGATTAACAGATGCTGCCAATAGTCTCTGCGGACATGCAAGTACATTAAGATGACTGCAATGCATCACTCCTGCTTACCATGTAATTAAGTTACAGTTTTCTGTATATAATTTCATTAATATGGATTAGTCAAAATATCAATGCACAAATAAATGCAGACTTGCAAAATGTGTATGTCGATAAAATAAACATAGCGTTCCTGTAACAAGGTAGGAGTCTAACTTCCATAAGATGCCTATTCAATACTGCTACTCAATTGTCATTCACGTGGGTAACTGAGGTTATCTGAACTACGCATTTACGGCAACCTCCTTTGACAGTTCCTCACTCTTCTAATATGCTGTGGGAAATGCTTTTCTCAGTCCTCAGAAGGTGGACTCTTCTGTTTACTTAAGCCAATTCTCTGGGATAACATTATATAAAAGCAAAGGTGAAAAGGAGCTCTATGCAGGATGAATTAACTGAGGTAAGGTAACTCATAAATGAGCCAGCAGCCCATCACAACAGACCGCAGAGTCGTCAAAGAATCTGTCACATTTATAGTCAAGCAGAAAATGAGATTTGAAGGAAACATAAAAAGAAATCATAGGCGTCTACCTGGTAAGAAACGATGTGTCCAAAATTAGTATGGTTTTAATACAGTATTAGTATGGTTTTCGTACAGTACTTTGCTGTGTACCTTTCTGATACACAAGTATTGTGAGCTTTAGAAAGTTACTGTCCTTCCTTAAATTAACGTCTTACAAATGGGAACTAAACAGTAACTAAGAACCAAAGCATCTAGCCACAGTCCTTTAAATAGGCAGGCACTGTCTTATGCTGAAAAAGAAATGAGGGACTCTAGGTTTATTTTCTCCCTTCCTCCTTTCCTCTCTTCATCTTTCTTTCTTTCTTTCTTTCTTTCTTTCTTTCTTTTCTTTCTTTTCTTTCTTTCTTTCTCTTTCTCCATCCTACATTCCTTTTCCTTTGAAAATTAATTACACTTATAAGTGTGTGCAGTTCGTTGCTTCTCCATAGTTAGCTTTATAGGATATTATTCAGAAAATAAAAATGGCATAAAAAATGATGTTTCTATTCTTACCATACTGTCAAAGCCTTTGAGAGGGCAGAATTCACATAAACTAATCAAGAAAAAGTAAGACATTTTGATTTACTGACCTTTGGTTTATAATTTCAGTTAATGTAATGGCAATAAATAAAAAAGCAAAACCCTAAAAGCTGTATAATGTAACATGCTTTTAGATCTCTCAAAGCCGGGGGTGGGGGGGTGTGGTAGAAAATACATAGGCTCCTAGTTAAGTATTTTTATCTTGAAATATTAATATCTATGTCTTTTTCAACCTGAGTTTATACAGAGGAATGACAAATAACATCTCCCGGATCAGTTGTGTTTGCAGATTAGTACTGTTTGAATCAGAGAGAATTAAGCTCTTTCACCTCCCACAGCAAAGGTAAAGGTGATGAGTTTCTATTAATAAAGCAAATAAAATCCTACACCGCAGTAGACTATCAAAAATAAATCATGCATTTCCAGTACCACGCATTAAGATGTTGTACATTAAAAATAAGACTGATGCAATGAAAAATGACTCAAACCTAAGTATAAAGAGAAAGATTTACAGCATTGTTCTACAGAGAACAAAATGGCTTACAATCCTGTACAGCTGTTTAGGAAAAACAGGCAGACAAAATGAAAGCAAGCGGACTACTGTTTTCTGAAAAGACAGGAGGGTAATACAGTCTTTGAGCATAAAATAAATTAATAATTCCAATAACTCATTCATCTGAGCTTATTTTCCAGCAAGTTCCCTGTTGGTTTCTTAATGAGGCTAATAATGTATAATCTTTGCAACTGAAAGTCTCAGAGGAAAGTTTACACTTCAGGAAAAAAAAAGAAAAAGCACTACACAAAGTGCCTTAAGAGTAACCTAAAGTCTCACTGGGCAAGATCCAGACAAGTGATATTGTAAGCCTTAGGAGAAACTTCTATCCAAGCTGTGCAGTCCTGTGCAGTTGGGGCATAACGGCATCAATACATAGAGCTCCTGATGCCCGAAAGCATCTCTTTGTATACCCCTAAACCAGATTATAATCGAAGACTAAGGAGTACACCTCAGCACTCTGTCTCACATGATACAGTAGATATTTCCAAAGCAAAATAAGTATCGCACACATACATACATGCAAACCCCAAATATATATGTATAATCTTACAGTATCTGGTAAAACACACTGTTAATAGCTGTTTTCCTTTAAAAGGGGGACAGCAGGAGACACATGGTCTTGCACCCAGCTAGGTAGAGATTCAACACTTGTCTTGCCCGCGATGCTTCACACGCACCTCACTCGCTTTTCAGGAGCACCTTATAAAACAGCCTCAGTATATTCTCCATTCCTATTGTTGATTATCTGTCATCAAGATGAAAATAATGCATCCTATATCAAACCCAATACCCAAAACTTTCCACTGATACTGCTGTTGTAAAACATACTGGATTATCGGAAGAGCAAAAATGGAAACTAAAGCCCTATTGTGAGACTAGGTAAACTAACAAAACATTTTTATTTAAAATATCCTGACTATTCCTGGTCTAATTCTGCCATCTGTAATAATGACTATGACCATGACTGTGATTCTGACATCTTGTTCTGAAATGACAATTTGTGACATTGAGAGACAACGAGGAGGCAAGGAAAGAGAAAAATGTATGTTTATATGCATAATTAATAAACATAATCATGAAAGACACTGTCATAAACATGAAAGCTACTAAGTAGGCATTGTTTCCACTCATATTACTGACATATATAGCGTACAGACCCAACAGATGAATTAAATATGCTGTAATAGATGTTATTTTTTCCACTTGTACACAAAAACTACTCTCATACAGTTCAGGTGCTATTACTTGGACTGTGAGAGACTACACAGTAACTCAGAACCACCACTCCACGTCTAAATGAGGTAGCAGAATTGTGGAGCAGCAAAACTAAGATTAGAAAGTTTTCTCGCTGTTGCAGAAGAGCTACAATCTGGCACCTAATTCTCTTTTTTAGCTTCTTTCAACAATAAAAGGAGCTTTGTCTGTTCCGGAAACTCAAATACTCGATTTGATCGCTCCTCAATTCTTAGATATTTCAGCCTATCTTTTAGTTCTCTCAACACTGCTAACAAACAATAGTTTGTAGCAAAGCAAAAGACTTTTCTTTGAACCATCAAATGTTGTGTGGATCAGGACTCAGTGTTCTGACTCATGACTGTTGAAAATGTAATAACAATATAAAAAAATGCTCTTTAACAGACAGAACAAGCCTAAAGCTGGAAAAAGGATGTAACTATGATATACCAACAGTGTTCTTTTCCAGAGCACCAGCGTGTTGCCAATAATTTATTAACATTTTAATGATGTACTTAAATGTTATATTTGTCCCTCTTGTTAAAGAGTTTGGCACTTTACCTTCTTACAACATCAATTACAAATGTAAAAGAAGAGTACTTACAGAAAGCTATCTGTCCAGTCTATAAAAAAATGTAAAAGATTTAGAATCTTTATGTTTCCCAAAGGGAAGTCGCTGACCTAAAGATGCAGCAATGACAAAGCTATTTCTGACCATGCCCTCATTCCAAAAGTTATGAAAGAAACGGTCTCTTTTCCTTCTTCCAGTCTGATCCTTTGGAACAACTATGCAAGGTTTTATCACAAAAAGATGTATCTTCCTAGTACTGGCTGATGTTCAGGTTGTGTTTGAAGAAAGGGACTGACAGGCAGTGAAAGGTAGCCACCTGCCTGTAGAAAAGTAAAACTGGACATTCAAAAGTAAGTACAACCACAGATAATATAGTTTTGGATTAGAGAAAAGATGTATAAAAACAATGACAAGAACATTGATGTCGGAATTAAAATAAAAATACAACTTAACAAGCCTAGAGCGCTTTCTCTTCTTTATGTCTGGAATTTTAATTAAAAATTTTAACAAAAATAAGCATGACATCAGACTTGTAGCTATTACAGTAGGGCAAAGGAGAGCGATGCTTGTTTGATACGGTATTAGTAAGTTAATAATGTGATAAATCTACTTATTACTTAGCATTAATCCCAGAAACTATTGAGAAGCACTTGATAAAATCTGCCCTTAGAGAAATGACTTTCTCCTTGTTTGAGGAACACATCTAATTGGGTTTGAAAATGGCGTCTGATGCGCTAATCTGACAATTCAGAATGAATTGATCTCTCAGGTTTTATATACTGATAAATCTACAACTGCTGGGCTTTCGGTAGCATTCTCATTTTTAAGTGTTTTTGAGATGAATCAATGCACATTTGGACAGATCACTCTCTCTCTTTCATCTTGATTAATCCATTAAACTTAATGCTTTAGACCTCGTCTGCAGCAGAATCTCCTTGAAAACCTGGGAAGGTAAGTTAATCATGGAAACAAGGTGATGCCACATCACAGTCCTTAATATCCCCATTCTGATAACCTGATTAGTAGATCTAAACTGTTAGGGAATTATTTTTAAGACCTGAGGATCCGAGTTTCCAATTTAAACTTTGCATTACTGACTGCAAGAAGTAGATTACTTTTGTCAGCTGTGTGAGAATATAAAAGAAATTCAACTAAATGAGTAGTAGACTTCAGTGCCGTGTACATGCAGTGAAGAACATTTTTATTCAAGTAACGCTTGTAATATAAATATACATCAGTGACACACGAATATAAAAATTGATAGTAGTATCAATGTTGAAGACTTTCACTGATACACAATAAAGGCATCAAAATAAAGAGCACAAATACAGGACTACCCCAATTTTTTTCTCTGCCTTGCCACATAAGAACCTAATTTTTCTTCTCCTTCTGTACATGTTCAACTAAAAAGTTTCCAGTACCGCACAGTAGTAGCAGATATTGAATATACGACAAAATGACTGATAAAGCACTGATAAAATGTGATTAATAATTAAAATAATGTATTTATAACACAGGACTCTCTTGCAAAATATAAAACACAGATATCAAAGAAGCCCAGAGGAGCCACTTTCTGCATCAAGTAGTGATTTAATATTTAGGACACTTCAAAGTATGTTTTTAGTCTCCAGAAAACACTCTGTTGAAAAAAGACACTATATTTTTACAAGGAGCTATTCGCTTAGGAAAGATGCTGCCTATCTTTATGAAACCAATGATGCACTCAATAGATAGTGCCTTATATGAAATTTTTATTTGTACAGATACTGCCTTTAGGTGAAATCAGTGTTTTGGCTAAAGCATAAGCGTATGTAAACACATGTAACTTGCTAACAAGTTCTAATTAGAACAAGTAAGAGTACAGGAAAGCCCTTTCCAATTCTAACTCAGCAGTTGTTTTAAGAACCTTTGTTCCTTCCCAGTAGCTGGAACAGATGAAAGACAGATCACACTCAAAGGAATTTCAGAAGTCTCAATTATAAATATACCCAGTATTTGCAACATTGCTTTGTTTTTCTATTGATAATAGATCTCTCTCCATATGTACACAGGAGTGGTGGACCGCCACTGGTGAATGGATGAAATCCATTATTTTGAGTTCTGGTGGATGAAGGAATGAAAACCATCATATGCCACAAAACAACTAAGTGTTAAATTCTAGTCATTAAAAAATCCAAAAATGTTAAGTCACTTCAGTTGGAACAGGATTTCACCCCTAAATTTAAAAAATTTCAAAGCCATTCTTTTTCCTTAGAAAAACCCAACAAATCTACAGAAATTCTCATATTTCACTAGAGACCACTAGTCTCTAGACTAGTCACTAGAGTCACTAGAACCAGATTTTTTTAGTCATCTGAATAGTGGCTGGTCTCTAAGGCATTACGTTTACAGCATTTTAAAGCACAATGGCACAGAGGTTGCTGAGGTGTTTCAGTGGAAACAGGCACACTATGATCAGCACCCGAGTCACAGCTGTAATAAACGATTATGAGAAGCACTGAGAGACTGGGTAAAGAGAAAAGATAAACTGATAAGAAAACCCTTCCTTCGAACAGTAATCATTAGGAGGGGAGAATCCTTAGAGACCTGCAGTAACTTCTCAATGCAAATTATTAGGATTTACCATTTTGTAATGCTTCTTTTGGAGTTCATCACCTTTGCCATCAAGGAAAATCTCGTCAGGCAATCCGTGACACAGAGTAACCCTCAATGAAGTTAGGTTGACATACCGAGAAGTAGCACTACCTCAGATCTGAGGTTCCTCTAGAAAATGAGGAATACCTAAATGAATAGTTTGTGGAAAGTTTAGTGTGACTTGTCTAAAATGACTTAGAAATTTGTGGCACTGCTTGGAATAAAATTAAATTTTGCAGGATACCATTTAAGAAACAAACCTTTCTACAGATCTTCTGCTTCTTTAATTCACCGCTGAAGGTTTAACATCACAGCGAACGAGCTCTGACGACACTGTCTGCTCTGATCACACCATACCGTCTACTCATATAAGTATAGCCAAACGTACAGACAGACCTGTCTCAATTTTCCAGCTCAACTTTGCCGCCGTAATAATATTCTTCTAACACCGTTTTTTCAGTCTGACTTCCTAAAGACACGATATTGTAGAATAATGCTGACTGAGCATCCCTGCTGTTAACATTTGAACCTGAAAGTTATTTGGCTGATTTCAAACAAGGCTGGCCAAGACCAACAAATCTTTCTGCAAATGCTGGGAAAGGAGGTATCTGAGTGGTTGAAAGAAATGCTGTGTGCCCTTATAGAAGGAGAAGTGGCAGCCTGATCCCATCATGGGACATGACTTGATTGGAAACCATGCTCCACAGGTCAATGGCTTGCTTAGTAATTTTACTTTTTTGCGGGGAGCAGGAAAGCTGGCAATTAGAAAAATGAGACATCCCACTATATGACATCAAACCAACATGAACACAGAAGAATGATAAACAGACTTTGCATCTTTGTCACAAAGATCTCTGCCTTTTGAATTCACTAACAGCACCAATGCTGTGCATTGTCTACATCAACATTAAAATAAAATAGGCCGAGGGAACTTTTCTTAGTCCTGAAGTCAAATGGCACCAACTCACAGTTTCTCTGAGCCTCATATAGTAAACAGGGGGGTTCTAAGGCAAAGTTATTATTTACTTCTGTTCTTTTAGTTCGTTTGTTTCCTTTTCTGGTTTCAAGTGTCTGAAATAACAGGAGGGTGGACGGCAGCCGCTCACAGTGGTATTTTTTTTTGCATGCAACTGCTTGTGTGCCATGCCCGGGGATAAGACATGACAGCACGTGGGAGTATTTGATGGTGAAAAGCGTGCTGAGGTAGTGATGGAAAACTGTGGAGGGGGTCAAATGTCAATTTATATTGTTCACACTGCTCCTTTGGGAACGGCCCTTGGCATTTACTCCCTCAGGTACTGTCTCAAAGAGCACCGGCTGGCCCAGACCACCAATGCGTCAGGGACCATGCTAATAAGCGGGATGGATGAGTGCAGGCCAGGGCTCAAGCTGGTGCACTGGCCCTGTTTTACTTACTATAAAGATCCCTGCCATAGAGCCAGCAGGACGCAGAGCTGGGAGATGGGCAGAGGAGCTGGATGTAGATGAGAAATTGTCCAATGGGTTTCACTGATGTCCACTAACAGAGAAAGAACAGTAAAGTTTGGAAATCATAAATACATTTATATGGGAATATCCTGCTACCCTTTTTCTCCAAGTTAAGCCCATATGCCTAATTCTCTTCAATCTGACATCATACCAAACCGTTTTATTATCTTCTAGCTCTTCAATGTTGCCCCTTTCTGCTCACTTAGTTCCCATCTTCTCTCCACTGGCTTCTCCCAGTTTCCTCCCTTTCCTGCCCATTCCTAGTATCATGCTTAACAAAGCAGAACATATTATTTCCCTAGTCTCTTTCTTGGAAACAGATGAACCATATTTAGCCTCAGGCAAGCAGCTGGCATGAAGAATTTCAGTCCAAAAGGATAAAGTTTAGTAAAGTATAAACTATCAAAAACAAAGATCCACCTTTGTGTTAAACAACTTAAATAATACACTAAAAGATGTACATATAATACACATAGCCTAATGTATACTCAAAATAAATAAATAAAAAACTAAACCTCAACTATGCCTCATATCTTTTTAGTAGTACAGTCTAGGTGGAAAGATTTATACTTTTGAGACTAAAATTAGCTTAGAAAAATGGTTGCAAACACAGCAATGAGGAGTATATTCTGACCACTTGCCAAAACCCAAAACAAAACAGAAAAAAAGCCAACAAAAAAACCAAGGTAGAAAGAGATAACCTAATCAAAAGGAAAAAAACATTTCCTGCTTCACAGGTCACCTAACACTCTGAACCATGCCCTGCAATTCTTCTGATCCCAAGGGACCTTTGGACACTGGAGAATAAATAATACTCATTTCCTCTCCAGCATGTCGCTGGATGTACCACCAGGAGAGAAACACGGCAGCATTGACATAAGAATTAAGATAACTTACTTTAAAAAAAAAAGGAGGAAAAAAAAAAAGAAAAAAAGAAAAAAAAAAAGAAAAGGATCTTGTCAGAAGCAAAAATCGATGATTCCTTCCTTTTTGGCACACTCAAGTTATTCAAACCAGGGAAAATGGAAGTACATTTTTTCCAAAGACGTAAGACCACTCTTCCTAATACAGTGTGAAATAGGTTGGTACAATCACATGCTGAATTCAGTCTCACACAGCAGCAAAACAAAGATCTGAGGGAAGACTTTTATAAGGACTGGAAATGCTTAGGAAAGAATATGAGGTTTTGTATCTATGCAACGTAAAACAACAATTTAAGCTCACATTAGAGAATGCAAGAAGATTATTATAGAAGTAAGGAATTTAGAGTCATCACTGATTTGCACAGAGTAACGATCTGAGTTTTAACACACCAAGTTTTGGGTTTAATCCTCTAAATTACCATCTTTGTGACACTAGCTAAGGTAAAAACTAAAGTGGTGAGCAGCAGCCTGATTACATATGATAAATACTGTTGATGTACATGGAAAAACTTTAAAAAGTGAAGAACAAGTGTCAAAATTAAATAGTTCATATATAAAGTTATCAAATTGATGCAGCATCTGAAAGCTAAAGCCCTCCAGTGAATGTGCTAAATCTGTATAAATTACTGTGAATGTATCTAAGATTCAACCAAAAGAACTTCACAGCTGCATCAGCGTGCACAAATGGGTAACAGAAGTGAGAAGAATGAAGGGATGTGTTATTCATTGGGTGTTATGAGACAGTGGTTATACTTATATTGCTAAAATAATTCTTTAACTCTGCTATATCTGTAAAAAAGTATCTTACTTTTCACAGCATGCCAATGAGATGTAGGATGGAAATGGTCTACATGCTCCGTTTTCATTGTCTGGCAATCTGCATTTTCATGAACGCACCAAGACTACCTCATAAACCAGATGGCATTACACAATGAAATTGGTTTAAGTTGACTAAATGATAGGAAAGAATATCTGTAATATTAGAGAATTTTTGCAACAGTGCATAAATGGTAACAGTTGGACAACTGCAAATATTTTATCACAAAATACTGCCAACTTTGTAATTGTGGCAGGATATGAAAATACATACAAGAAGCTCAAGGATAAGTAGAGGCATTTATGCAGTGGAAAAAATACTACCATCTCTAAGTTGTACTCTTATACTTCCGAGTAACAGAATTAATTTAAAAACTGAAATCAACACCAACAAAATCTCCTTTCAAAACTATAATGCAATAAAAACTTCCAAAATAGAAACCAAATAGGCTTTCTGCAACCTGAGTTTGGAATAAAGTGATGCCAGTTGTTATGAGAGGTACAAACTACCTCATTCACCTCTCTATGGCATTATTTCCAATAAACCATTATTATATTTTAATAGGTTGATTTTGAAAATTTTTCCAGCTTGTCAAAGCCTGGGAAAAAAGCAAACATAGACTAAAAGCATCCATTACTTAGTGTGAATAAAAACTGTACTGCTATATGAGTAATTCTTGGAAAGACACACAAACCACTAACACACAGAAAAGCAAAAAAAAAAAGTCAAGGGGAAAAAACGACCCCTTCATAAAGGAGGAGGATCTGAGAAACTGATTGTCTTTCCTCTGTACATCACTTCAGGTGAGCCTTATATATATAATTATTGTGAGTGAAGTTGCTATTAATTAATTCTTACTATGTTCAAAATAGTTGAATATGAAATAACATTTAGACAATTTGCTGTTTTAAATACACTCCTATAATGCACTGTCCTGATCCCCAACTGCTTCACAGATGCTGCTGACAAAGGCACATAGCAAGTTCCATTTCACACAGTACACTGTTCTGAATTTTTTTTTATTTATTCCTTACTATCACATTGATAGTTGTTGTTTATTAATTATTGCTATAATCTGTTTTGAGTAAGCTTAAGCACTAGAAAGGTCATTTAAGGAACCTGAAAAATACTTGAATGGGGCTCCAGAAAAATCTCAGAAATATACTTGAGATTTCAAGAAGATAAATGAGTTCATGTCTTCCTGCTTTTTTGAAAACTCGGAGAAACAAGCTATTATATTAAAGAAATTAAATGTCAAGAGAAAATGTTTTATTAAAAGACAACCTAATTGGAAAATGTTCTATTTTGTCTGTTGCAGAACAGAGTTTTTCGATCATTAAAAATCCAAATGTTCCTAAAGAGTATTTCTAAGAATCTGTGCATTTTTTCCCCATCATAATCTTAAGGTAATTTTAAAAAGCCAGTGCTTTATATACTGGCTGACTGAAAATAATAACTAAAACCTTCATACACATGGCAGAGATGGCTGGACATGAAACAATATTGGTGAACTCACATCTGTTTTCTCTGCATCTAGACCACCTATATCTTTCACACTTCCACTTCATAAATTCAAGGGGCAACGGAGTTAGGGATTTTGAAAGATAAATTCTGAAAGGGCAGAACATGTTGAATTGCTTTGTATGTATTTTCTACACAGGGAATATACTCTTGATAAACCCAAATCAAAACTCATGTGCTTTTAGCTAATGAATTTTTAAAGGTACATACTTGTAATTCTTGTGCATTTTGCAGTGTCTGCATCAGTGTTACCAGGGTAGTGCAAGGCATTATTATCACACAGATACAAAAATAAAATCATATGATTTCAGTCAAGCTTGTTCTAGTCAACAGTCAGATCCTAAACTTCTGATACTGGTCACACAGTTCAGACAGTTAATATTCAAGACATTCGGGAAGTTAAGCTTCCTTCCGAGTTCCTGAAATTGGACATACAAAATCTCAAGCAACTATTAAACCAGGTGAATTATTTCAAGGGCTGTGCTGTAGGATACAGTATTCCAGCCCAGCTGTGCAGGGTGGTCATACTTGGGATATTTCCACACAACCCTGAGAACACAGATCCTCAGGATGATCACTTAGATAAATTAGACCCACATTGACTTGTCTACATGGCTTCCAGCACCTGAACTCAGTGCTGAGAGCTCCTCTGGACATCTCAGAAAGAGTAAGGGTCACACAATCAGATATAGGCTGTGAATTTTCTGCATGAGCATCACACTGCTTCTTAGTTATGTGTGAAAGAGAGGGCACTTCTACACTGACTTCTTGCTTTTGAGGGTGTAACAAAAGTGGGTAAAGTTGAAGCCAGTGCAAAACTTTGCAAAGAAACATAAAAAGTAGACGAAAACATGAAGCTACCCCCACTACTCTGCACTTGATTGGACACAATCTGCCACGTGTTTTGCTTTAGGATAATTTAAACCCCGAATTTATACACTGTATATATCTACAGTTCAAGATATTATCAATAACTGCATTTCACAAAATGTCCTCTCTCTGGGCACATAGCATGTCATACCTATCTGATAGGTCCAAAGTTGGCAGATGCTGCAAGTCACCCACAGCATGGCCCACCTCTCGAGAGCCTGTGTGTGCAACAGCCAGCCATCTGTTTTCTGGACTCTCTGATCTCCCCATTCTTTTAAGGCCAACCCTATGGAGAATGATGACAGCAATGGCTTGTCACCCAGTGAACAAATACCACACTGGCTCCTTTTCTTTTTTATACTGCCCGGAGAATGTGGAGGGCATTATTTTAATTATAATTCACCTTGTTAATTGCCTCTTGTTTGTTGATTTAAATCCATTTAACCCAGAATTTCTCTGAAGAGATCTAATAAATTTGGATTATAGTGTTTATCAGTTTTCCAATTACAGATACAATCTGACGGGGGGGGGAAGAAGAAAAAACCCAACCCCAAACAAACAAAAGCCAAAAAAGCCCTTTTCAAGTGTTAGGATGGCCTGAGCCATTTCATTCTATACTGTGATTCTGTCATATGTCGCATGCTCAGCAGGTAAGCCCTGATCTGTTGAAAACAGCTGGGTCATGATTGTTCATCAAGAATTTCACTGAGCACCACAAAGCTCAGCATTCAAGAGCGTATCCAGACAGCCCACTGCAGTGTAGTATGGATATACTCAAGCTACCTCAGACTAAGATCCAGGTATTGGAAACAAGACAACTGTGAGCTCTGCAGAAGCAACTTTCAACTTTGCTAATCTGGTGTGAGAAAAAACATTATAATTTTTTTTTTTTTTATCCTGACATTTCATTGGACTGTGATTTCTTCTCTGTTTCACCCCTCCTGACCACAATCCACTCAAACGTATGTAGCATCTTCTGTCTGCAAAAGGAAATACTGCTATGCAGATAAATGAATTATGCTTTCTATGGAGATTCCTTCATACCCTGGCCTTTAAATATGATCCACATTGTCAATGATGAAGTAGAAATCAAGAACAACACTGCCTGTACTAAACAAACTGTTACAATTACTTTGCATTCAACAAGGTAATGAATAAGGACCTGTAAGCAACACAAAGATTTCTCTTCTTTTTCAGTCTCATGGTTATGTTGGAATAGAAATGCCATGGGAACAAAGTTTCTTCCTTTCCTAGCAAAAATTAAATAGCCTACTCCCATCTTATTTACTTTTTTTCTTTTAAACTTGCAACTTTTCATGACAAAAAGGGGGAAAAAAAGTTAAAAAAACCCTCCAAGGAAAGTGATGAAAAGTATATAATTTAATAGAATATTAATCAGAATTTGGGAAATTTGCTTTCATGTATTTCTGTTCTGTAAAGCTGGAAGTTACAGAAAAATGCAAGTGTCATATCCTTGGATAGGAAGTGTAACTTGTTTCAGAAAGACAACAAAAATATAACTCAATTCTGACTTATTCTTTCAAACGATGGTACCTGAGTAGTACACACCATACAATATTCTTGTTATTGTACAAGGATGAGGATAAGGTGACCCCAACCCTACACGCAGTGCTGGAATTAATCTCAGACTAACCATTTCTTTTTTTTTTTTTTTTTTTTTTTTCCCCAATGAAAGTCCTTAAAATATTTTTTAGTTATCTCTTTGTTTATGGCAAAGAGTTTATAAGAGTTACCCTGTCAGAAAAAATTGGATTACACTGGAACTGAAGGTATGCAAAAGTGAAATTTAGTCTTGACTTTAACAGTCTCTGTTTTAACATTGTCTCATAAATCAAGACCACAGTTCTCACGCAATCCGTATCTACACAGCAAATGTCTGTGTCTCAATCCCTGGCGATTCTCGGCGATCACAACCCACCTTGCATGCTAGACCCCAACACTGCACATGCTCAACTCCATTTTGTGCTTTGATGGCAATTCTATATGAATATAACTGCAGATGGTGCCTGCTCAGTCATATCCATCCCATTCACTCCTACTGGCTGCCACAATGGTTTTTTAAAAGGAGGTTGTGCTGCCCTGTGGCTACTCTCCTGTGGTGATAAGTAGTCCCCATAGTAGGCAGACTTCTCCTGTCAACCTATGCTATACAGTCCTGCCGCTCGCCCCCGCTGGTGCAAGCTCCCTCTTCCCATCACAGCCCGATATCACAAGAATCATAGAATCATAGAACCCTTGGGTTGGAAGAGACCTTCAAGACCATCGAGTCCAACCATAAACCTAGGCCAAAACCACCCCTAAACCATGTCCCTCAGCACCACGTCTACCCGTCTTTTAAATACCTCCAGGGACGGCGATTCCACCACCTCCCTGGGCAGCCTGTTCCAAAGCTTGATAACCCTTTCGGTAAAGAAGTTTTTCCTAATATCCAATCTAAACCTCCCCTGGAACAACTTGAGGCCATTTCCTCTTGTCCTGTCGCTTGTTACTTGGGAGAAGAGACTGACCCCCACCTCACTACAACCTCCTTTCAGGCAGTTGTAGAGAGGGATAAGGTCTCCCCTCAACGTTCTCTTCTCCAGACTAAACAATCCCAACTCTCTCAGCCGCTCCTCATAAGACTTGTTCTCTAGACCCCTCACCAGCTTCGTTGCCCTTCTCTGGACACACTCCAGCACCTCAATGTCTCCCCGATACTGCGGTGCCCAAAACTGAACACAGCACTCCAGCTGCGGCCTCACCAGTGCTGAGTACAGGGGCACCATCACTGCCCTGCTCCTGCTGGTCACACCATTCTTGATACAGGCCAAGATGCCATTGGCCTTCTTGGCCACCTGGGCACACTGCTGGCTCATGTTCAGCTGACTGTCTACCAGGACCCTCAGATCCCTCTCTGACAGGCAGCTTTCCAGCCACTCCTCCCCAAGCCTGTAGCGCTGCCTGGGGTTGTTGTGACCAAAGTGCAGGACTTGGCACTTGGCCTTGTTAAACCTCATCCCATTGGCCTCAGCCCACTGATCCAGCCTGTCCAGATCCCTCTGCAGCAGAGTGCCAAAGGGCGAGCTGACATGAAGCTCCAAGAAAGCTACGCTGCCTCTAATCCTGACATCAGAGGGCTGTGCAAATGTCACAACCAGGTCTGGAAGGGGTGTCATGCCTGAGCTGGACCCACTCTAGCTCCCCCACTGAATGGGGTATCTTGAACATGGTGTGGTTGCTCTTGTGGGGCTGCAAGGGTCTGCAATGTGGATATAGAGAGACTGGTCTTATGGAGGGATCTACTGGAAGTGCAGACATACCTATTGACATCAACAGCTACTACAGCTAAAAACTAGGAAAAACACTTCTTTACTACAAATTGATCAATGTTTTGATATGCATACATTTCTCAGGAATTATGTTTCTAAGAGTAATGGGAAGATATTGTTTCTCAATGAATATAGACTAGTCAATAATTCCTTTAATTAATTCAGTAAATGAGTAGCAAATTTTGCCTTAGAAAACAGCTGCAGCATGTCAGCTATACCCTCACACTAGGGCAGAATCAAGAGTTACTTTCTCCCTAGATTTAGACTGTTTAAAATTAAAAATATAGAGACTTTCTCTTATGTAGTAGTTATTGCTGGCCAGCACAGAATGGGGCTGAGCCATTACTCCTCTCAGACCACTTTTCCCTGAGTATCACCGTCCTGAGTGTGGCCAAGATGTCTTTTCTAAGAAAGATCTTCTGTGAAGTCTGATGGGGAGATAGGGAGAAAGAAAAGCAGAAAGTCCTGATTACTATGCCCCACACAGTATCTGTATACAGTCTCAAGATCCAAACTAGACCTTGGTACACAAAAAGGAACATTACATTTGCATATTTTTTCAACACGTTTCCATACAGACATATACACGGAAATCTCTTTTAACCTGGTTTTACATAAAAATTTTGGAAAATCAAAAACCTTGCCAGGTTGTTGTGAGTGGATTTTTGCACTTTCATTGACCCTTGTTTAAATTTTAATAGGTGATACATGGGTACTTTGTGCAGATGGTAAAGCGAGACTTTTTTTTAAGAAAGAGGAGAAAAACAAAGGATACTTATTCATGAGCAGAGAAAAAAGAATACAGATGTGGTTCCAATTGCAATATCATTCTCATTAGACCTGATTTCCTGTATTAGAAACTTCAAAACACCACTATCAGTTAGCAGCAGAAAATAATTTGAAGTACTGTTACATATATATGTATATAAAATTTTCTGGGAATGACTGCCTCCCAATGTATTAAACACCAGTGTTTTCTGACAACACAGTTCCTGGCCACAAAGTAGTTAGCAACTACTGAGAACAATGGGAAACAGATCAGTACATCATACGGAAGTTCTTGGGGAGGGGCAGGGGGGATTAAAAAAAAAAAAAATCATTCTGAAAAGGGGGGAAAAAATTGGGAGGAATTTAATGCAGTATTATGCACATAAAAATATTACGCAAACCTACAAAGTTAAGCAGAGAATGTGCTTCTTAAATACAGTTAATCTCTGTGTAGTGTTCTTTATTAGAGGTAATTATAATTCCACTTCTTTCACTACTTAGCTAAAGGAGTTAAAAGACTGTGACAGTACTTCTCAGGACCATTGTGCTAGCACATAAAAACAAGGGTGTAAATATTCCAGGCTGGGTTACTGGAAAGAGAAATTGTGCTAAGCCAGCAGTTGCTTATCTGATTTCAAATACTACGTATCTCAGAAGATCTTTTTTTTTCTTTTTCCCATTCAGAATCATAGAAATTTCATCTCTTTCATCTCAACATCCCCTCAAAGGGATCTCTTAAGGTTATATGATTCAATCTCCTGTTTCAAGGAGGAATATCTTCAATGCCAGATCAGATCAGCAGTGGCTTTATCTTAAAGTCTTGAAAACATGTAAGGATAGGTAACATGTTCCAGCTTCAATCTACCACTACTGAGGTAAGTTTCTTTATTTCATCTCTGTAACTCTCCTTTAAGTACTCATAGTCTCCTTCCCAGGAGATCCATCACATCGCTCCTCAGCCTCCTCAAACTCTCTTCGTAAGTCATGCTCTATATCTCTAATCATCTTGGTAGTAAGTTTTCTGCAAGTTTGCTAGAAAAATAATTAATACTATATTATTAAATGCAGTAGCTAACATTAGTAGTAATAGAAATGGTTTTGGACACTTAAAAAACTTTACCCACAGAACTCCAACTTGTTCAGTGTCAACCTGCTCTGGCAAGGCTACTTTAGAGGGATAGCTGTGTCTCAGGTTAAAATCTACCTCATCAGCAAGACCTCGCTCTGAATTTACTTTTTATTTCCGAACTTTGGAGTAGACCATAGAAATACAAATATTATAAATATTTCATAAATTACAAATACTATTCTAAGATTTAAACATGACATCATAAAATAGCGAAGTTGTTTGGGATTTACAGAGAAACAGGCTCTTGAGTCCAAATGATTGCTCTAACGCTTTTATGGACTTCAGTGTTTTCTTTCATCTCTTCTCTGTGGCACGTAGAGTGCTGATTTGATCAAAACCTCTTACAACTCGATCCCTTATAAAGACAGATGAAGGCAATGTCTTTGAGAGAGACAGAGTGAAGACAAACTGGAGACAGGGAAAACAAACAAACAAGACAGTTAACTGCTTTACTAATAAGAAAACCCTGAATTTTCTTTTTAGGCATGCTAAAGACTTTTATGGTTTTTTAGTTGATAATCTATAGAACTAATTCATTACAGACAACAATTAAAAAAGGAAATCTCATACAGGTTTCAAATAAACCTTGTTGCTTTATGATTTGTAAATCTTAAGCAGAAAGCGATCAGCAACCTGCCAGGAGCTTATGAATTCACTTTTAATGAAGGTTAAAAAACTATGAATGTTAGAAACAGAATCTCTTATTTTTCTGTATTCTATTCTGCATGTAAGAAAGGATAAGCTTTTTCAGTACACTTAATATCATAACTCTGCAGGTGTCCCAAATGCACCTATGAAGTATATCAGCTTGTCTTCTGGCTGGGATTTAGGCTGTCTTGCCAAAAGTCTGCCAGTTTAACTGAATAATTCATGATGCTTTATGATCTGGACTACTGTCCACAAGAGAAACAAGCAGACTCATTTTTCTCATGTCTTGAAATTGGACTAAAAATGTGAGCCAAAGGACAGAGGAAAATATGCCTTTACCCCCCCATTTAAATAAGCTCCTCACCTTGTGAGAAATGTACTGTATTGCTACTTGTGAGTAATACTATGGTAAAATTGCTCTGATGAAGATGGTGAGGAGCTGGTAAGAATATGAGTTTTCCAAGAAAGATTTAGTTAAAACCCAGGAGGTAAAATGTAAAGGTAATAGTGACAGAAAGCAGACAAACTTTTGTAACCCACTATATTTGTAATACTGCTATCCTACTTCATTCGCATCATGGAATGGTTATAACGGTTTTATATTAAGCATTACTTGTGTACCTCAAGCCTTTCTGCAGGATTGAACCAAGTGCAAAGATTGATTACAGGCCAAAAAATGTAGCAATGACATTTCTTGTGTGACAATCTGATTCTCAGTAATTATTACTTTTAAATTGTATGGCAATTTGTTTTATCAAATGACATATTTTTTGTGTCAGGTATCTGTAACCTTTTACACATGACTGCACTCGGTATGGAATTATTTTGATATGAGAATGTTAGTATAATGTCAGCACCATCAATGCTTTCACCTCTGAAGTGCTCCCATCAGAGATGTGGGGTGACTGGTATAATCCCATTACTCGAAAATAATTTCGAAGATGTCTATAGCACTAATCCACTGAATTCACAGTGAATTTCACCAGGGTAAACCATCAAAAAATCAAATACAGAATTTTATGTAGATGAAAAGTAATATGAGAAGTAATATTTCTATTTCTATATATCTTACATTTGATACTTATTAACTATTTTTCTTTTTTTTTTAGTAACTACTACAGAAGATATATATTTGTATAATTCAATGCTTGTGAACTTTAATGCCTTATTGGTATATGCACAAAGGTCCAGAGTTAGGAAGTCAAATTGTAGTTTTTCTATTGACTTCACCAAATTAGGATAGCAATTTTTCCCACATTTGAGCAACGTTTTCCTCAGATCCATAGGCTATTTAAAGGAGAAATAAAAGTAATAACCATAAAAACTGAAAAACACATTGCTTAAATCCCCTCAAAATAAAAATCTTTATATTATTCCTTTCATTTTCTGAACACCAGGGTTCAGATTAAAAAGCAAAAGATGGTTTGTCATTTAGAAATACAATAATCAAAGATCAAAATTCTGTACTCATATTTCTGCAGTACAAATGCTTTAAGCTGTAGTAATAGGTAAAACAAAAAATACCTTAAAATGCTCTAAATGGATTACCCCAGCCTTTTACGTTTCCTTTCTTCATAAGATAAAATGCTATAGGATAGGATAATTCTTATTCAGAATTTACCTTAAAATATTTAATGCTACTTTAGTTTTTAGCACTGTTCAAACTACTGTAAGTAATATGTATTTTCTACAGCCATTCTGATACTAGCATTACCATAACTAATTTACCTATGAAGTCTATGAAATAGAAATCACTTATTTCTTTGTATGAATGCGTTCTCTTCTCAAATAATATTTCTGCATAGACTCTATTGAGTGGGGTGGGATAGCAGGAAGAGGAAGTGGTGTTAAAGAAAAGCAAGCTGAAAGAAGGACTCATCTAACTTCGAAGGTATCCAAAACCTGACATCTAAAATACTTTTCTCTTTTTTTTTTTTTTCTCCCCCCTAAGAAACACTGGTCTTCTCCAAGGGCAACGTATTACATTCGAAAATACCTTTCCAAGGCAGCTGAGACCAAAAGCCCTCTGGAGGTACCTGATTCTTCCCAGTAAATACTAACAAAGCCTAGACGATGAGGTCAGATAAAGTGCTAAACTTTCTAAAACTTAAAGTTGAATTAGACTAACTCTACTTTATATAGGCCTAATTGCAGACCAGTGATTGCTGCCTTCAGAAAGTGAGAATGGGATTAATCTCATCTAATAATAGATTTATACAAACTAACATGCTTAAATCTGAGCTTATCACTCAGGGCTCTCTTAACAATCAAAAAAAGACACATAGATAAATGGGTGGGATTTCACTGGATCCTAGGCTAATTGAGGTTGGAGGGGACCGCAGGGGGTCTCCAGTTCAACCCCCTATTCAAATCAAGGGCAGCTCTGTAGTCAGACCAGGCAGCTTTGAGCTTTATCCAGTCAGGTCCTGAAAGCCTCCAAGGATGGAGACAGATGGAGAAACTGCACAACCTCTTTGAGCAACCTGTTCCACTGCCTGAGCGGCCTCATGCGGAAAAGATTTTCTCCTTATCTCTGGTCCTAACCACTGCCATTTTAACTTATGTGTATTGTACCTTGTCTTCCCACATTGCTCTGTTGTGAAAAGTCTGGGTCTATTCTCTTGATAACCTCCCTGTAGGCTGCTGTTAGTCCCCTTGGTGTCCGCCAGAGACACTCAGGTTGAGTAAGATAAGCTCCCTCAGACTCTCCTCACAGGGCAAGTGCTCCAGCCCCAAATCACCATGGTGGTCGTCTTGGTTTGTGGTTGCCTATTTATATTGTGAAGCCAAAACTGGATACAGTATTTCACATACAGTCTAATGAGTACTAAATAAGATTGCAAATAACCACTTCCCTCAGCCCAGTGGCTCTGCTCCTGTTAATATAGCTTAGGAGGCTGATGGCCATCTTTGCTGCCAGGGACCTGCTGACTCCTTGTTGTCTTCCAAGACTACTAGGGCCTTTTTTTCAGACCCATCAGTCACCAGATGTATCACTGCAAGGGATTCTTGCTTCTCAGGTGCAGGACTTTGCATATGTCCTTGCTGCATTTTATAAGATTCCTGTTGCCTCATTTCCCCAGTCCATCTAGGTCCCTGTGGAAGGCAGTCCTGCCTTCAAACATATCAACTGATCCTCTCAATTTGGTGGCATCTGCAAACCTGACTGTGTGTTATTAGGTCCTCCGGATCATTAATAAAGGTGTTAACAAGATCATTCACAGATATCTGCATTTTGTGACCACACCTGGTGCTCCGGTTCCTCCTGCCTGTTTTACAGGTTGAATGTGTTTCTGTACATACACCTGAAGCAGGTGTCCCTTTGCTATTTTTTGTCATTTCTGAAGTCTTTCTTCTACTTATAAAATCTGAAACCTACCCCTGATCACCATGTCATCACTTGTGTTTGAAATTTCTAGTTTAAAGCTCTCCTCAACAGGTTGGCCAGACTGTTGGCAAGGATGTTCTTGCCCCACTTTGTCAGGTGGATCCTGTCTCTCCCCAGGGGTCCTCAATCCTCAAAGTGAATCCCACAGTCATAAGAGCCAAACCCCTGTTGTTGACACGAGCTGTTAAACTACATGTTGTCCAGCAAGATTCATCTGCTCCCACCTAACCTTTTAATAGAATCATAGAATGCTAGGGTTTGGAAGGGACCTCTAGAGATCATCTGGTCCAACCCCCCTGCCACAGCAGGTCCACCTACAGCTGCTTGCACAGGACGGCGTCCAGATGGGTTTTGAATGTCTCCAGAGTCAGAGACTCCACCACCTCTCTGGGCAGACTGTGCCAGTGCTCTGCCACCCTCAAAGGAAAGTTCCTCCTCATGTTCAGATGGAACTTCCTATATTCAAGTTGGTGCCCATTACCTCTTGTCCTATCACTGGGTACCACTGAAAAAAGACTGGCCGCCTCCTCGCAGCACCCTTCCTTTAAGTATTTGTAAATATTATTGAGATCCCCCCCTAAGTCTTCTCTTCTCCAGACTAAAAAGACACAACTCCCTCAGCCTTTCCTCATAAGAAAGATGTTCCAGCCCCCTAATCATCTGTGTAGCCCTTCACTGCACCCTCTTCAGCAGTTCCCTGTCTTTCTTCAACTGGGGAGCCAAAAACTGGACACAGTACTCCAGATGCAGCCCCACCAGGGCAGAGTAAAGGGGGAGGATGACCTCCTTTGACCTGCTGGCCACACTCCTCTTGATGCACCCCAGGATGCCATTGTTCTTCTTGGCCACAAGGGAACATTGCTGGCTCATGGTCATCCTGTTGTCCACTGGGACTCCTAGGTCCCTCTCTACACAGCTGCTTCCAGCAGGTCAGCCCCTAACCTGTACTGCTGCATGGGGCTATTCCCCCCCAGGTTCAAGACTCTACACTTGCCTTTGCTGAATTTCATATGGTTTTTCCCTGCCCAACTCTCCAGCCTGTCCAGGTCATGCTGAATGGCAGCACAGTCTTCTGGTGTGTCAGCCACCCCTCCCAGTTTCATGTCATCAGCAAACTTGCTGATGGTACGCTCCATCCCTTCACCCAGGTCATTGATGAATACATTGAACAAGACTGGACCCATCACTGACCCATGGGGAACACCGCTAGTCACAGGCCTCCAACTAGACTCTGCCCCACTGATCACAACCCTCTGAGATCTACCTGCCAGCCAGTTTTCAATCCACCCCACTGTCCTTTCATCTAACCCAGATTTCCTAAATTTACCTACAAGTATACTGTGGGAGATGGTGTCAAAAGTCTTGCTGAAGTCAAGGTGGACAACATCCAATGCTCTCCCCTCATCTATCCATCCAGTCATGCCATCGCAGAAGGCTATCAGAGTAGTCCGATATGACTTCCCCTTGGTGAATCCATGTTGACTACTCCTGATAACCCTCTTTTCCTCCAGATGCTTGGAGATGATGCCCAGAACAAGCTGTTCCATCATCTTCCCAGGGACGGAGGTGAGGCTGACTGGCCTGTAGTTTCCTGGATCCTCCTCCTTGTCCTTTTTGAAGACTGGAGTGACATTGGCTTTCCTCCAGCCCTCAGGCACCTCACCTGTTCTCCAGGACAAAGATGATGGAGAGAGGACCAGCAATAACTTCTGCCAGCTCCCTCAGCACTCGTGGGTGCATCCCATCAGGACCAACGGACTTGTGGATGTCCAGTTTACTTAATAGGTCTCTGACTTGAACCTCCCCAACCAAGGGAGAGTCTTCCCTGGTCCAGACTTTCCCTGTTACCTGTAGAGTCTGGGGCTCCTGAGGGCTGGCCTGACCAGTGAAGACTGATGCAAAGAAGGAATTCAGTAACTGTCTGTAACTGTCATTGTCACTGTGGCACCTGTCTCATTCAACAGGGGGCCCACATTCTCTCTGTTTTTTCTTTTGCCTCCTATGTACTTGAAGAACCCCTTCCTGTTGACCTTGACATCCCTTGCCAGATTTAATTCCAAGGAGGCCTTGGCTTTCCTCGTTTTGACCTGCATACTCTGACAGCATTCTTATAATCTTCCCAAGTTGCCAGTCCCTTCTTCCCCGTATTGTAAACTTCCATCTTCCAGCTGAGCTTTCTCATGAGCTCCCTGCTCAGCCATGCTGGTCTCCTGCTTCCTCTGCCAGATTTCTTGCTCTCAGGAATACAAGTAATCCTACTCTCATTTTCCTTTTTACCAGTAGGATCGATGAGTTAACATCAGGACCCCATGTCCTTTAGTCCTAGAGCCCTGTAGTCACTCTTGGTGTGCTCCAGCCCTTCCCTGTCAGGGAATTTTAGACAGTTAAATTTAGACAATTTTCATACTAGCCATTTCACCTCAGATATTGCAGAAAGGGTTAATGGACAGTGATGGACAGTGATATCCAAGACATTCATTAGCAAGTGGATTTACTATGCGGGTTTTTTACCTTGCATTCTCCATTTTCTTTCTAGCTTTACTTTGTTGGAATTACTCAAGCGGATCATAAATGATGAGCCTGTTCAGGAAATTCTGTTCCCACATACACAAAGTCATAAAACAAAAAGCTGATTAAGGTCAGCCTGGTTTGCTGGAGCTAACATTACTTAAATGCATACTTTCACCAAGAATCTCAGACCGAGTTTACCACCCAGCTATGAGTATACTGCAATGATTTAATCCAATAGTGAAATTCTGTTCACATCATGGAGTATGATTCCATGGAGAACATATTAATACAATTATGCTAAGAGGCTATTTCATTCCTTTTTGGAGCTATGAAATTCAAAATAAATTACTATAATAAAACCAGGCTCTCTGCAACTTGTCTGTAATAATCTGGTTAAGAAACCAGTGGTATTATGGTATATGTAGTTGTTTCTCTGGACAATATGTGAAAAGAACCTGAGTAATAAATATTTCATTGTAGGTTGAGACATAAATGGTAGGAAAGAAGAAAAAAAAAAAGATCCTCTGTTTTCCCATAAACACCGTGAATGAAAATTACCTTTTTCACTTTCATTGCATCAGACATGTAAGGAAATATTTTTTGATTCTTATAACAGGAATTCCTAATTTAACTGAATGCTGTATCTGACGATGACTCTGAATAGCCATAATATTATCAATATCATATTATGTTAGAAAATTGTTCAGATATTTCAGTTTTCAATCAGAAGGTGCAGATTTTATGCATTAGCATTAACCTAAAAAGACTCAATATTAAAATGAGTAAAGATAGCGCTGCATCAAGTCCAATGAAATTGCTGTTTTCTCATGTAATCTATAGTAATCCTACTCTCATTTAGAAGCACAGTAATTTTTACATTCATGCCTTGTAGCTAATGCCATCAGTGCTGTGTAAAAATAATAACATTTCTGTAGACTCCAGAAATAAATTGTTTAAATAGGATTTTGCCATTCCTCCTATTCTTCCCAATTCTGCTGTGTTTATGGGGCACCTCTGGCAAAGGTTAGATGAGATGCAAATTTGATTAAATGGCTCCAGCTGCCTTGCTGACTTTGTTTGTGTTACGGTCCGTGGCAGAAGAAGAAGCAGGGTGCTTTCTATCGCATTCAAGCAGTGTAGGAGGCAAGGTATGTGCTGGTCTGGACAATGCCAGGAGGGGCAACGGCGTGCTGCATGGAAGGACTTCCTTATACTGCATCTACTGCAACTTCATTTGCCCCTTCCCCCAAACTGCCTTGACTCCTTCTTAAACAACCTGAGCAACATTTCTGAAAATCAATGGAGTTTCAGAGTGACATTTCAATCTAACTGATGATTCAGTTGACTAACAGAATTCTCCCTATGCCACCTAACAAAATACAGTTCTATTGGTAAATATATTTGACTTAAGGAGACATTTTTAATCACTTGTGACTATCTCTGACATTTAAAAAAAAAAAAAAAAACATTGCCCTTGGTGCCACCTGTTTTCAAACATACACTCTGTGTTGATACTCCAGTCAGACATTAAAGAGCTGAAACAGTATGGCAGGACACGAAACAGAGCTACTATTTTTTGGGTAACAAAACCAAATTGGGCAGGCAGAGCACATGCTATGGCAGTGTTGAGCACCACTGCTGCATATATTGCTACTGCAGATGGTGTTCATGTCTTCTGCACTAACACTGAGATTTGCTAGATACAGTTTTTATTCCCTCACTCTTGTTTGTATTAACTCTTGAGATAAATGGAAATGGAATATATGACTTCTGCCAAGTGTTTTGATTTGCTGTTCATTCCACCTCCTGCTTCGGAAGTTAGGTACCTATCTGCTGTTGTCAAATATTTTGTTCCAGCATTGTAATACCAGTAATCCCAGAAGAACAATGTCTGCTACAAGACACCTAGATTCATCTCAACTACCGTCATCTCAACTGTTGTAAGCAACTAACAGCAAAAGAAATTGTCATATTTTGTACTCTCATGTCCTACAAATTGTCAAATTCTAAAATGTTGACTTCTAAATCAAAATGTAGCAGCATGAATAAAGGCTGTAAGAGCTGCATATGTACAGATTTAATTTGTATGTGAAGGATTTGAGCACAAAGTTGGCAAATATACCTACTGTATCCACAGAAACAAATGTTAGACGTGATTGCCCTCTGTTAGAGTGTTAAGCTTGGTTCTCTGTTACAGAGTGTTACACTTCAGTATGCACTGTGGAGCAAACCATAATTAATCTGTTTTACATAAAAAAATCTCAAATGTTAAGTCTCTAAAGGAAGCAGAAAAATATGAAAATCATTAAAGTAACTGTGGCTTTTAAAATTAAACTAGTATTGCCTTATCCACAAAAAGCTCTGGTTCATTTTGACTGATGAATCCTCGTAACTCATTGACAGATTGTTATGATCTCCCAAAGAGTGAAATGGGGTGATGGGAATGCAGTAATCAATATTATTGGCAAATCACAATCTCAGACAGTTACTCTGAATTAAAAATTAAGGGAATATGGTAAGATTTCTGCAGCTGACAGCCATACAGGTCTTTCCATCTTTCAAAGGACACACCATTCCTCTTTCATATAAAAACATTATAGCTCCCTTTTCAGTCAGGAAAGCCCTACAAACTGAACAAATTTTGGAGAAACCTCAAATCTTTAAGTGCTATATTTTTGTACTATTTAGAATTTCTGATAGCTTTTTTAAGCCTATTTTTCATAAAATGGAAAGATGCGATCTTGTAGAATACAATCAACAATCACCACTCTGATATTAGAGTCACAGCCCAAACTATTTCAGGAATTACTTTGAAAAGAAGAACATAAGTAGGGATCAGAAAACAAGTCCCCATTATTCCCACATCTGAATTTTAGATCCCACAGGTATAAGAAAAGACTGAGGTGTTCTACTGCGCAGGAAATGGGATTTGCACATAGAAGACCTCTTAATTACATACATATCTACAGGAGAAGCTTTCTGCAGTGTAGGGCCTGCCCTGTCCTTGAAATCTTCAGTAATAAAGTTACAGTCCATGAGGAAAGCTTATCATATACTTAGGGAAACAATGCACAGTAATTTCATCATTCATTATTTTCAAAGATTAAAGTTATTATCTTGTAGAAACAGAATAACATTCCCAAGCCAGCATGACAGCTGTAAATCTTCTCCAAGTGACAGAACTGGTAGAAGCATAACTGAAAAAAATGTTTTTATTTAATGAGCAAATGCCACGAGCTTCCTCAGACAATGGTCCCCTGTAATAAAGACTCCGGCAGAACTGGACTTCTACTGATAAAGAGATTTGCCATTCAACTTTCTGTTCTGAAGAAGTTACAGGATTTTTTAAGGAAATGAAACTAGTGAAATCTTTAAAATCTATTTATAAATTTTTAAAAATAATGTGAAGAACAGACTTTGTTTGTCCTCTGTGAACTCATAATATATTAAAAAAAAGCCTTCTCCTCGCTTCACTAGAAAACTCAAAAGTAGTAATTTAGGTTGAGAACATCTACTAGGTCCCAAGTCACGTAAGAAATAAGGAATTACTTGGGAGGAAACTTCTGTACCACTGCATGAAGCTGGGGATACTGACTGTCGATCTTCAGGTGAGATTTTACCAAAGAGCAGGCATGCATGTATCATGAAAACATCACACACTGCAACACAGAAGAAACTGCAGTGTCTTGGTCAATAATCCAGAAAGTTACAGTATAGTTCTGATTGACCTCCAGTGGCACACGTTCAGGAGTTCAAGCTGCAGCTGACTGGATTATCTGCACGCTCAGAGGAGACCCTGCAGAACATGGGTCTTGGGTTGGGGATGCAGGCTTGGAACGTAAGCCAGAGAAACAGGCATGGCACCAACTCTTCAGAGAAAACTAACTCCACAGGGGGCTTGTATGTAGCAAAGATGATATTTGGAAAATTTGCATACAGAACAAGAAGTACTAAGAGATATTATAGAACAAAATACTGAAGGAAAAGATGAAAATAACTGCACTACCGCTCCTTTGGGTCAGGCTTTTAAATCCATATGTTTTGCAGTCTACAGCAACAGAATACTGGTGTTCACTTTATGTGCTTTTAGCTCTAACACATCATCAATCCATGTCTTATTTGCATATTCATTGAGCTCATATGCATCTAAGGGATGCTAACAGGAATACTCCAGAAAGAACAGGTCTAGTATATTACACAGAATTTATGTATGTGACTTACTACATCTTATTTTTTTGAACACCATAATTTATCTTTATTGACTTAACTATATTTAAAGCAGATCACTGCTTCTTTGCCCCATTTTTTTCATGCTGTATTTCCTTCTCTTTCTGTTTCTAACGTGTCCTCTAAACATAGCATTCTTTTACATTATGCTGCCTACCTCTTCCTCTGCTAGTCTCTTTCCTTCTCCCTCCAAAATTGACTCCAAATCTCTATTCCTCCCTACTACCTTTTACTTATTCCACCTTTACTGCTTTTCTCACACCTCCTTCAACAGACATTCATCATCTATTCATAATCTTATAAAGAGGACCTAGAAATACCACTAGTCACCTAAAACACAAAAGAAATATATCTGCTAATCTAAGGGTTGCTTGAAATCCAGACTAATGTTCAGGCAGAAACCTAACTGAGTCCTATCCAGATCATCCCCACTGCTGGAAAATGGGATTGTGAAGGGATTTCTACCAGGACACAATACTTGGAAGGAAATTCAGGGGACTAATATTTCTTATCAGCTATTAGAAGTAAGCTGTTTTATTAATGCTTTAAGAAACTCATATTTTCTAACATCATATGTAAAATTAAGATAAGCTTATAGGGATATGTGACTACATTACTTTGTTAATATGGATAGCAAACATAAAGCTAACTGCTGAGAAATGAAATCCCTTGGAAATATTTTATATATCTACTTCTCTAAATTTCTTTCAAGAGTAGCTTAAACAGAACCAAAAGAAAGCATTTGCATGTGTTGATTGACATAAGGATGGTCCTGAAGGAGTTTGCACTTGAGCATACAAATGTGATATAAAATCAAATTAGCATGCTAAGGAAATTAACACTAATATAAATACATTCCTGAATAGTCCCAGATAGCTAATCCCTGGGAAGAAAAACTTAAATTCTGTTTTTATTTATGAAAATGGATTCTATTAGAGTTCCACTTGCTAAAAATGCTCTAAGCCTTAGGCTATGCCTGAAGGCAGAGACATTATATGTGCTGTAAATGCCAACTATTTCAAGTATTTCTTCTTAAAGTTACCCTAAATGTGGCAAAATTTTAATACCATATAATGAGCTTGACATTCAATTACATTAACAGTATACATATATAAGAACTCATTTCCTGTTTGAATTATTTGATAGATCTAATTAAATTATAATTTAAAATACTATTAATCTTTGTTAATCAGCAGCAGTGAATGAAGATACCTCAAAAGTAACAGGTTTTATATTCTCTTTCAAATCTTCAAAGCTAAAACAACTTTTTGTAGCACTAATTCAGTAATGAACATAAAAGCATTTAGCATCTACAAACCTGAAAAAGGAGTCCAAAAAATCCAGTAATAGTGAAGTATGAAACACCTGAAACAGATGTACAAAACTTGCCTTTTTAAGCTAATAGATTTAAAATAATAGTCTACAATACAGATATAAAAACATATAATCTAGATTTTTAAAAATAAAGAAAAATAAGAAACAAACCCCAAAAAGTTTTAGGATGCCAAAGAAGGAAGGTTTTTTAAGAATATGAATTCCCAAACTTAACATTTCTTTTATCTTTTATCACAGAATATGTTTTAATGTCTTACTAATCAAAAAACTTTATTTTACATACAGGTGATCTTCAGAGAGTTGTTTTAAACTGTGACATACAAAGAACAATGTCAACAAGCTAACAAAATAACTCTTTATTCTCATTAGCTTGTTTGACACATGACAACATGCCATATTACAGATATGAGGTCAGAAGTCATTTTGGCTAGAAGCTCAGATTTACAGTCAATTATTCTACATGGGCACTTAATAGATTGTGAGATCATTTATAAGTGTTGATGGTAAAATATCCTACTGTTTCAGTGTATTTTGATTTAACAGAGAAGAAATGATCTTGATTTGTAAGGTTTTGAACCAGGACTCATGCTGTAACTAATGAACTGCCAGGTACAGAACTTTTATTAAGGGTTAAGGACTCTTGTAAACAAGCAGTGCATATTTTTTGTGTGAATTTGCATGAACTAATATTATATGTTATTAGCAGCCTCAACTACATTTCCAACCACTAGATAATCATAATAACCTTTCAGCTTGCAATGAATTAAAACTTTCATTACAGAAAAATGACAAGGAAAAGGGAAAGGGAAAGGAAAAAGGAAAAGGAAAAAATAATGAGGAGGACATCATAATGTGGACAGCAATCAGGTTAAATACTGATCATCATAGTCAAATGATCATTCTATAGCAAAGAGAAATTTTCCAACAACAATTGACTACTGACACCAGACTGGACAGAAGACCCGATTCTGGAGCCACAAGGCTGATATACTGATAAACATTCCCAACCCATCTCAGAAATCTTTCAAACAACAGGGGGTGATATTATTTCTTTATGTTAAATTAACTAACTTGTCACCGGTATGTTCTCTCTGCTTTTAGCATCCTTCCCCTGTAAGGAATATAGAGATGAGAACAAGCAAAATAAAAAAAGCCAATGCTAACCTGAAGTCAAACTTTCTCACACTAAGAAAACAGCACAACTGTAAAGCTTATTTAGTATAAAGTTTGCTAATAAACAGGACAAAATACAGAGAAAGAGGAATCAGAATGTCCAACAGCCAGGAAGCTCTGATGCTGCAGCTTTCACTGAGCTGGAACTCTGAGGTGCATATGCTGATGGAAATACATTATTCTAAGTGATAGAGAAAAAATTGTGAAAGCTACAAAAAGATCTTATACTGCTGTGAAACCAGATGATAAAATGGCAGCTGAAATCCAGCGTCAATAAAAGCAAAGTAATGCACATAGAAAAAACCGAGCTCTAACTATAGATATACAGGAATGTACTCTAAATTAGCTATTATCATCTCAGAGAGAGATCTGGGAATCAAACTAGAAATGTTTCAAAAGAAACATCAACCCAGCGCTCAGTAGCTGTCAGAATTGGAAGCAGAATGATACAAGTTACTAAGAAAAGAACAGAGAACAAAACAGAAATAAAAGCCCACCATTATGAAGCTACATAACCCAGAGTACTCAGGCAGTTTTAAAACCAAAAAGGTACAGTTGAACTAGAAAGGTTTAAAGACAGGAACAAAGAGGGTCAAATCACTGGAACACCTGATGAGGAAAAATTAAACAGGCTAATTTACTGGAAAACTACATACATATGTGCACACACACAATTATGAGTGCCACAGGAAGGGTGAACCACTGCTTACAACGACACACAATAAAAGAACTAAGGGCACGATATAAAATTTCCTCACACAATCAACTTTCAATTAATTGGCTGAAGATACTATGAAGGCCCAACTGTACGTGGGTTCAAAGAGCAACTATCAGAAAAAGCCCTCAGGGACTACCAAGGAAGGAAGGAAGGAAGGGGGACAGAACATGCAGTCCTGACCAGTAAGTGAGACTACCAGAGCTAAGAGGGTACTGCTAAACGCTTGCTGCTCCCTTAGGCTTCCTTCCCTCCAGCACAACAGGGTAATGGACTACACAGAGCTGCCGTCTTCTTACTTCGTCTTGCAAGTCAATATAATATGACCCTTACCGGACACATCACCCTTCACTCCTCACTGGTAACTTTTTGTGAATTTAGTTAAAAACTCCTGACAAGATCACTAGTCAATATTACGACAGGGACAGAAGGATGAGTAATAACAGTTTTTAGCGTTTGATTTATTTCTAGAGTTATCAGTAAGCAAATTCTTTGAAGCAGATGTGAGATGTTACTCCTCTCTCATTACGGCAAAACCGCAAATTACTTGCTATTAAATTACCTGTCTCTCCACATGAGAAATATAGTATCATATCTTCTATTTTCCCCATCCTTACATGTAACATACTTCAGTCTCCTCAACCCTAAACACTCCATCCGCTCGACTTGTCCCATGAAGCTCAGGACTTACCCACATTTTTTAAACCCGAAATACACATAAAATACGTATATATAAAACATACACAGGGGACTAAAAAGGGGGTGAGGCGATTTATGTCTATGGAAACATTATCTTCAACACCCCGGTGCTACTACCCAAGCAATGAGGAACAGATTTATTCATATTTTAATTCAGATTATTTTTAGAAATGTGATTATCTATTAAGCACTCTGCAACAAAAGGACACTCCTGTCTGAACAGTCTACACAAGATAAATGGGAGAAAGAAGTAGCTGAAGAAACTTCTGCACCACAGTTACTTGCAAGAGAAAAGTCTTCCTTATCAAAATTGTGAAAACTCTTTGTCACCAAACACAAGGTGAAAAGAAATGAAAATGAAAGCCCTGCACCAATTTGGATTTCAAGTAATTTCTGGTTAGCAGGTGTATTTATTTTATGTTTTAGACAAGCAGTGTTATTTCCAGGTTCCCTTCATAAGGTGATGAATAATTGATGAATAGCTGTTAATGAGTGTGTGAGAAAAGTGCTTAAGGTTGAAGAAGTGAATTTACAAAAGATGGCCAGAAATGAGGAAACTAGAGCTGCACCAACATGACTAACTTAACTAGTTCAGTAATGTCTTCCTTTAGGAGAATAATTAGTCCATCTGATTGAAGCATGCATTATGGGTAAAAAGAAACACTATTCTTAGGCAAAAAAAAAATTAAAAAGCAGCTCAGTGGAAGGCAAAAGTAAGGATATTTTCAGAGATGTATAGCAATATTGACTTGCCCTGTTTCACCTTCCTGGTTGAAGTTCTCCCATCCATCACAAATATGAGAACAAAATGGGTTTCTGTTTCTATCTACAGGTGAATGTATACCTGTTCTTTTTATTTCAGCTAGATTCAAAGCTAATTACAGCTTTTACTCTCTTGGAAATCTGTGCTATTACCACTGCGATTATTCAGTTCCTCTCTACTGCCTTTTGATTCACCTCATTAGCTACCCTCTAATTTTACTTAATCAGGCCACAATGTTTAGTTTCTTGTCCTTGTCTCCACCCTCTCCTCATCCTCCATGTCCCTCTACGTCTTCTTTCTTGCTTCTACACTCCTGCTTCTTTTAATAAGAGTACAGTAGTCCAGCATCCAATAACACTACTAAAAATAACCCTCAAAACAAACAAAAAAAAACCCCACCCAAAAGTAAACATCATGAAAACACAACAATCTAAGGTAATATCCTAAAACTAACAGAAGTAAATACATAAACAGCAAAAGAAAAAATCTTTGGACACTCAAAAAAGTTGTTAAAATATTGCTAGGACTTCCTCTGCTCTGTGTTGACTGGCTCTGAAGATCTTCATTCTTCCTTCTCTTATGCATTCTTCACCACATATCCACACTCCTTAGCGTCTTCTCTATGGTTGTATCCCCTTCACACGTTTTGCCTTCAGAATATTTTTCCATCACAAATTCTTGTTATCTAGCTCTACCATCTCTTGGCAGAGCTTAATTCCTCTACAACCCTACAGAAATTGGAATAAGATTATTTGGCCTCATGATTTGTCTAGGAAGTTCTGTCTCTTTCCCCATCTTCTTTCTATTTAACTCTTCAGGACAGCAACTAACTACTATTTTGAGTTTCTACAGTGTTCAGCATAATAAAGGACTGTGATTGTTTGTCCTTGTGCCATGAGCAACAATAACAACAAGAGCCCTGTCAGTCATTATTTATAAATGCGCCCAATTTCTTTCTAACCTTACTCATTTTAACTCACCTAAGAAGCCGAAGCCTTTGCCCTGACCCAGTCTTATTCTGCTCTACAGGATGTGACACACATTTGGTGATGGGAGAACAAAACAATGGTAGAATAAATTATGAACACATTATTACTCTTCCTAAAACTGAAAACTAATGTAAATAGGCTACTGAACACTTTCCCGGTCCAAAGATTTTTTTTGAGTAAGGGTGTGGAAAGTGTTATTTTCTTGTTACATTGATGGAGTACTGATACAGATGTATCCAGCAGCAATACTCCATTTCCAGAAAAGATCTGTATTCACGATTATATTTGCAACTGTACTATTGAATGACTACCAGAAAATGGTGGCTATGCAATCTACACCTGAAATGGAAATCTGTACTGCTCTACTGAAAGCAATGATAAAAATCTTCGGTAGATAAAGAATCCTTATAAAACCTATAAAAAAACCATAAAAATTTATTTCAGTAGCTACTGAATATCTTACGGAAAACAGGAAAGGCCTTCAAAGATAGTTATGCCTTATTTTTCTCAAAACGTCTATGTCTGTTCTTAATGGAACTCTTATAAGCTACTAGTTATCGCTACTTACTCAGCCACTCTGCCTCTGCAGCATAATGAAATTCTGGTATGAGGATAGTACATCCTATTAATGGAAGTATTATGGACACTGATGGTTATCAAGGCTACAGATTGCCCAACACCAGGGCCCATTTTCTAGCTGATATCATACAGTATTTAGACTCAACAAATCTGGGACACAAATAGCTTTGTAGAAAGCTTACTCCAGTATTCCGCAGAAGCCTTTACTGTTCAACTCCGGCAGGCACGGAATAGGGAAAAGAGAGGGAAAGTAGTGTCTACCTCATTCTCATGAATAACTAAAAAAAAACATGCTTTTTTTGAAATTAGTAAAAGACCATTCAAGTGGTTTTGGCTTTACATCATAAGGGCACAGCCTAGGAGGACAAAAAAGCCCAATCTGAATTCCAATGATAAAAAGTGTGCTAACAGCAATTATTTTTTTATATATTATTGTACACACCAACATTCTTGTAATTTTTTTTAAGCCTCATTTTCACAGACATCACAACAATTTTATACTGCTGTAATTTCCATCTGTTTACCTTAACTTTTTCTTGATGCTTATCACGTGTATATATCTACCTTGATATATTTTCATAATACACAACTTTTTTGTACTTTATCATTTAGGCTTAAATACCTTATTCAAGTGTTTGTCAGTTCAGAAAATTAGGACGTTTTATGCTATGGGAAAAGATAAATAAAAAACAACTTCTCTGCAGTAAATATAATATGCAGTTATAGTACTTTTAATAATTGAAAATTGAAATCTCAAATATTGCACAATTTAACACTTCAGTAAAGTTCCATAATTTTAAAAAAGATTGAAAAATTAGGTTGAAAATGGAAGCTAGCAGGAGCACACTAGCAGGATGTTATGTCTCTAAATCTCATCATAATATGATATGAACCCAAAGGTCAAAGGCCCAGGAATGCTCTTTTTCATTATTTTAATATGCAATCCCAAAGAACAAAACACCATCTTATGTTAACATTGCACAGTAAAAGTAAAAACTTCCAGGGTAGGGAAAAGAATCCAATCCAAACTGAAAAGCAGTCTGAACTATTATTTCAATTATCTGGCTGAAACTAAAACTGAGTAAGAAGATTTTAGAATATTGTGCCATCTTTGTCAAACCTGACAGGAAATAAATTAAATTGAGAATATATTTTTATGTTATCTATTTTCTTCATATTTTTTTTTTCTAAAACATAACTGAATCAGAAATATCATTGCAAGTTTTCCTTAGCATTAGAACTGAAAGAATATTTTCAGCTACAACTTCATCTGAGCCAGTAGCAAAAGCTTTCTGGCCTGATACCCCATGCAACAGTAAGGATATCACAGAAGCTACACCCCAAATCTTACATCTGACTTACACACATGCTCAGAGAAAACTGTGCATTCAGACTTCAATGGGATGATTCAGAATTACAGTGTAAGCAACGCTACCAACTCTTTTCAAACTAGGAGGTTCAAGGTGAAATTTTTTCAAGTTAAAAGTAAAGTTGGAAATGCAGCTTTGTAAGGTTGTAAACACCAGTTTGTATAATAAAATAAAATTGTCATTGCTCCTACAGTGCTCATCTTTGTATACTGCATCTTAAAAAAAAGTTATCTTGAGCCTTTTTATGTGCTTATTTTATGCAACCTCTTTTTACATGATCCAACACTGCCATTTGCAGCATCTCCCACATGCAGTCCATTTCACCTGTATGCCAAAAGCTACTCCGTGTGGCTCATTCCATAGTATTACACAGCCTAAGTTACGCCATGAAAGGTGTATCTGTATGAAAAGCTAGGAAAAGCGAGAATTTAATGAGTTAACTTTGGTGTTTTTCCAGAACAGACATAAACACACACAACAAGGGAGAAAGAAATAACAGTGTGTGAATGAAGTGTGACTTCAGAAACAAACTATTGTGAACTTGGAAGAGTAAGAAGTGCGGGTAGGGATCTAGCAGTACCGTGACAGGGATACAGAGGTGAAGGTCACATCCCTAGAGGAAATAAAGTTTCATTAATGCCAGAGTTGAAAGAGCATTTTTTTCTGATTTTGGTTTCTGGTTTTCACCCAAATTAATCCAGAACATTAGATCCAGAAGAGATCCAGGATTTCATAGGTGCATATGAGTGTTTTTCTTATAAAACTCCTCATTCCAAATAAAAGCCTGCAGCAGATTGTTTCTTCACAGTGAATGTACGCTATTTGAAGTAATTATCATGAAAAGTTAATAAATGGAAACCATTAATACAAAGAACTTCAAAATTCAAATTATTTCATACATGGATTTGAACCTCTTCGCCAAATCTCTTTCTTACGGGAAGCTTGTTACTGCATTGATTCCATCTTTTTTTTTTTTTCTTTTTTTTTATTATATCTATCTATCCAAAAGAGTACTGATCCAGTAAATGCAAATTCAAGGAAACAGGTTCATTAGCTTCAGCAGCATTCTTAATTTGACTAAGAGGTTAAAGTATGTGAACCTTAAATTATAAGATTCTCAAGATAGGAATCATGTCTCTCTGTCTGAGCAAGCTTTTTTATTAATTCTATAATAGGATCTAAACTTACGTTCATGTTCCAGATATAGTCATCAACATCTGAAAGAGAAGCAAAAACTACTTCAAGTACAGAAACCTTTCCATAATCTTTGTTTGCACACTGGACACAATGTCATTTTAGAATTTCCTACACAAAGAACTGGCACCACTTAATTCATAATAAATCAGTTTAGCCATTGTAATAGATGGATGGCCTCTTACACTGGTTTAAACCTGACTTGAGTCCTCTGGCTTGTCCCGGAAACTACACTCATGGGTATAATCAACAGCTTAGGACAATTACAAGTGATAGGTTACTTTGTACAGTACTGTCTGGTTTCTCTATTAGAGACTTTTTTACTTGCAGAGTCATCCTTGACCACTCAAGTAGTTTTGTAGCACTAATTGTTGCGGAACAGTTTTGTGGCTTGGCCTTCAGCTCCAAATTTATTCACTCTAATGCCACATAATAATAGTAATATAAAATGATTTTTTATTTACCATGTAGTTATACATAAAACCCTTCTATATATAAAATTAACATAGATGTAAATCTGAAAAACATCATACGATTACCACAAAATAAAATATTATGCTGTGTAAAGTACCTACAAAACTGAAGGCAGCATGATACTCAGCATATACATTTTGTTTCTAAATATATAAAACAAAGGGTTCTACAATGTGCAAAGCGGTTCAAAACTAGCAGGACTCTATGCTACCCTAAGAATACGCCAAAATGTGCTAGATCAGTACCAGATACTCCCAACAAATGCAAGTAATGGAGTTCACATCACTGGTAAAGGAAGCCCGCACCAACACAGCACTTTTTAGTGTATGACGATGAAATAACAAAATAATTAAATTCTGATTTGAATAAAAATGAACAAAGGTCAGGTACTTAAAATATTCATATAGACTGAGACTTCCACTTCTGGGGTGTAAAATTACAAAACCTAGTTCTTTTGCATAAAGAGCCTAATTGCTCTTCAGGAAATTTGGTACTAGAAGCCTATTAGTATTTTCATAACAGTGAAGACCTACCCCACTATTCCAAACCCAGACCTGCTCCAGCCCCCAAACTGTGAGGCTAGTATGCTTCAGCCATTTATCTGCCTGCTGCTGACCACTTCAACAGAGAGATGCCAACATTCAAACTGAAATTGCTATGAGCCATCTTCATTTGAAGATCTGAACTTCACATAGAGACTCTACAAAAACACAGATTAAAAAAAATCCTTTAGGATTTTTTGAGGTCCTCTGAGATGAAAGGCACAGAGAAAACCTTGATAATATTAGCTAAAACATGGTGCATCCCTGATCCAGTTTCACAAAGTCATATTACATTGAAATTGGGTTCCAACCGCTTTGTGGGAAACATTATTAGTCTTACCAAAGAAGCTTAAACTCCAGCTGGGCACATATTGCTGATGCTCTTCAGGTCTAGAGGGATGCCATCAGGCATCATCCCCATATGACCACACAGTAAAACAAAGGGAGAACATGTCAGTGCAAGTGCTCTGACCACACAGTAAAACAGAGGGAGGACGTGTCAGGTGCAAGTGCTCACCAAGCCATTTTACATCACTTATCAGCAGTCCTGGCTAGCTGGGAAGGTCACAGTTGACTGGAAGTTAGCGAATGTCATGCCCATCTACAGGAAGAACTGGAAGGAGGATTCAGGAAACTACAGGTCTGTCAGTTTGACCTTGGTGCCTGGGAAATTTATGGAGCAGATCATCCTGAATGCCATTAGGAGGCACATGCAGGACAACCAGAAGATGAGGCCCAGTCAGGATGGGTTTATGAAAAGAAGGTCCTGCTTGACTAACCTGATCTCCTTCTATGATAAGGTGACCCATTTAGTGGATGAGGGAAAGGCTGTGGATGTTGTCTATCTAGATTTTAGTAAAGCTTTTGACACCGTTGTTTCCCACAGCATTGTCCTTAAGAAAACGGCTGCTCACGGCTTGGATGGGTATATGCTTTGCTGGGTAAAAAGCTCGCCAGATGGCTGGGCCCAAAGAGTTGTAGTGAATGGAGTTAAATCCAGTTGGCAGCCGGTCACAAATGGTGTTCCCCAGGGCTTGGTATCGGGGCCAGTCCTCTTCAATATCTTTATCAATGACCTGGATGAGGGGATCAAGTGCACCCTCAGTAAGTTTGCAGATGACACCAAGTTGGGCGGGAGTGTCAATGTGCTTGAGCATAGGATGGCTCTACAGAGGGATCTGGACAGGCTGGATCGATGCGCTGAGGTCAATGGCAGGAGCTACAACAAGGCCAAGTCCTGCACTTGGGTCACAACAACCCCATGCAACGCTACAGGCCTGGGGAGAAGTGTCAGCTGCCTGTCAGAAAAGGACCTGGTGGTGCCGGTTAACAGTTGGCTGAATATGAGCCAGCAGTGTGCCCAGTGTGCCAAGGAGGCCAACAGCATCCTGGCTTGTATCAGGAATAGAGCGGCCAGCAGGACTAGGGAAGTAAGTACTCAGCACTGGTGAGTCTGCACCTTGAATACTGTGTTCAGTTTTGGGCCCCTCACTACAAGAAAGACACTGAGGTGCTGGAGTGTGTCCAGAGAACGGCAATGAAGCTGGTGAAGGGTCTAGAGAACAAGATTTATGAGGAGCGGCTGAGGGAGCTGGGGTTCTTTAGCCTGCAGAAGACGAGGCTTAGAAGAGACCTTATTGCTCTCTACAACTACCTGAAAGGAGGTTGTAGAGAGGTGGGGGTGGGTCTCTTCTCCAAGTAACAAGTGATAGGACAAGAGGAAATGGCCTCAAGTTGCGCTAGGGGAGGTTTAGATTGGATACTAGGAAAAAATGTCTTCACTGAAAGGGTTATCAAGCATTGGAAGATGCTGCCCAGGGAAGTGGCCGAGTCACCATCCCTGAAGGCATTTAAAAGATAAGTAGATGTGGTGCTGAGGGACATGGTTTAGTGGTGGACTTAGCAGTGCTAGGTTAATGGTTGGACTTGATGATCTTAAAGTTCTCTTCCAACCAAAATGATTTCATGACTCTATGCATTAAGCAGTTGACACTGAGCCTGGCTCATAGTATAGGGCAGGGCTATGCTCGAACCTACACTCAGTGCTCCAGCCTTCTTTTCCACACTCCAAAGATGTAATTTCCCTTGGCTTTATACATGTATGTAATGATTACACTTACAATACTTATGTAGAAATTGAAGCATTCTGATCTAAGGCTGTTAAAGCAAGAATGCAAATACTAAGTCTAGGGTAACAACTTACTTCAAAAAAGCTGCAGAGAACTGGTCAGTATCCTTAGCAAATACTCAATGTTTTATGCTTAGAAAAATTAAAAATTCAGTAATGCATGCAAAGCTGAAGTCTGCAGTTTAAAATATGCTTGCTGCTCTGTGTAGATGACATCTATGTTACCAAAGAGAGCCTGTTCTTAAAATCTTTTAATTTCTATTACATATACGCCAGAGAGTAAACTTTAAAAATATATATAAAAAAAGCTCATTATTCTCAAGGTCAGGAGGACCGAGCCTTCCAATTATGTAGGACTGTTAAAGGAGATATTTAAAATCTAAACAACAAAACAGTAATAAAGGAAAACATTGAAAATTATAATTGGATAGAAAACAGGTGATTTTTTTTCCATTGGCTACTGTTATTGTAATGCCAGTGCTAGTCAGTGCATCAAAACATCCTAAACTGAAGAAAAAACAATTCATAGACTTTTTCTTTTTTTTAAAAAACTCAAACTCCCAATCAGTTCTATTCTTTATCTGAAAGACTCCAAAATATTAATTTTTTTTACCTCAAATAAGAATTTCTCTACTGTGATGCACAGTCTAGACTGCTACATCTTCTCTTTGTTGAGGTGACGGACTTCTAGACTTTGGGCTGAACTTCATTCTATACTACCCTGGCCCACTCTCTCCAGCCTCTTTGTGTTTCGCTCTTGCCTCTTCCAGCTCTTTCTGACAAGTAGCTCTGTGTCACTATGTCTCTTCCTGCTTTTGCTTCACTGCATACTAGAAGTGTGTCTTCCCTGAAACCCTACCTTTTCATTTTGAGAATGCACCACTTCAGCAATACTGCCCCACAGCTCTTTGACTGCTTCCCTTCTTTTGGTCCTGTGGTCCACATCTTCCCCTCCACAAGTCACTGAATCAGCGAACGTTACTGGGGAGCTTTGTGGGAACCCTCTTATGTCGGTTGGAGGAGACTTACATTGTGCAAGTCAACGGAGAGAGTCTGGACATGGGTCTGTGCTGAGTGCCCTGGTGATGTACAGCAGTAGCTGCTTAGTGCAGTGTCAGAGAGGCAGAGGAACACCACTGCTGTAGCATAAAGGTTCTGAACAAAGAGGACTATGACGTGCAATAAAGGCACTGGGCATGAAAGTTGGAAAGTCATTGTGTAACACAAGATGAGGGGAAATACTAAATAACTTTGGAGTATATTATGTAATATAGGTGAGGAGACTGGATTAACTCCTAGTTAACACATGGCCCATCAAAGGTATTGTCCAATTCTGTTTAACCCTCAGTGACAAAAAAATATCTTTATTGATTGCTGTGGGGGGAAGAAGTTCAGGGAAGGAAGTGGGAAGTAACTGGCTGGAAGGTGAGTCTGACTCAGAGAGGCTGGTAACTGCCGGCTTAATTTATTTCTTTATGTAAGATGAATTTACCATGGGAGCTCACAGAATGAACAATAAACAGAAGGTAATTTTGTATGCTTTAGAAAATATGGGAAGCACAAGAAAATTCTTATTACATTCAGGCTTACCTGAGTTTTGTACTCCATCTCCTTATTTCATGTATTCTGCTCCCTTCTTGTCATACATGCCACTTTCCCTTCAAATGAGAATCTGTTTCACAGTAAATCAACCTGTTTCGCACCAAGTCAAAGCCATATTTGCTTTCACAACACCACCTTTTTTCTTGCTTACTACAGCCTAGAACTGACATCCTCTCCCTCCGTTCCTTTAAGGAGAAATAATTCTTTTCTTCACCCCTTTTCATTTCTCTCCACTTAATCCTTGGGGTCCCACCTTGACTAGTTGTACATCCTCTTCCTTCACATTGAATTGGGGCTTAACCTTGCCCTCTCAAAAGGGATGAGCAAGGGTAGAGGTCCTCTGTGTATGCCCTCCTAGGAAGGATGCTAGAGGAAAGACTGAAACTCTCAAACAAATACTCTGAAACAAGCAGACAGAAATTTCACTTTCCCACTTCCACCTCATCTGAGAGTAGAAAGAAGTTTGGAGGGCTTTCCTCCTTATCCTACTAACCACAGTCTGGATATTAACAAAAGGAAGCATCTACATATCCTTATTTCCTTGTATAGCTATACAAACAAGGACTCAGCCTGTCATTAGACTGCAAGTCTTTTCAGTTTAGGACTGTATGAAACTTGCTTATGAAGCACCTTGCATGCCTATGATATCGTAGAAATAACACAACAATAAGATATAAGCAAAACAAGTTATGCAAACAAAAACCACAGTCATACCCAAAGTTTATTTATGACACGAAAATCCCAGCTTTAACATCATAAACTTTTTCCCCTCCTGCAGTATGACCTCAACCTGTAAGAGCCGGGGAAACCCAACTCCTTTGCATCACCTTAAATAGGCAGGTATCTAAGGTTCTGTCTTCAAAGAGGGTATTTTCTCTGAATCAGCCCTGTGCAGAGTATTCCAAAAGAGGCATACAAAAATGCCTAGCATTAACTACTCTGTTCCAGGTCCTGGATGTAGTAGTGCTATTAATGTTGTCATTAATTTAGCAATCAATTCTAACATTTTCTAGGGGTCTTCTGACACACCATCTATCATCACAGATACTAAAACTAAGGTAAGTTAAAAATAAAGTGGTACATAGCTTTAAAAGACCATTTCTAACCATATTATAACCTTTCTTGATTCACTTTTATGAAACATATTGTCCTCCTTTTATAGTTCTCTGTGCTTAATGAGATTATTTGTGGGCAGGAGGGGAACTACTCCTCGACCATGCTGCTTTCACGTAGTGCCAGAAGTGTCATTTAGTCTTCTCTCAGCCACTGATGGCAGAGGTATTTACAAAGACTCATCTCTCTATTCTCGTGTACTCACTGGAGGAGACATGTTGCCCTGACGGAAGCCCACCTTCACACATGGATAGTTTTGAAAGTTTCTCTTTTCCCTCTCTTCTGGGGATAACTGAAACATAGGATGACAGGCAGAGGGGGGTAATATAAACATGCTACTTTTTTTCCTTAAACTGCCTCTGATTAGTGAAGACAGTGACTTTCCCAGAAGGCAATGTGAGCAGCTGATGGCCTGAAGTGTTTACACACGTTACATCCAAGCAGAAAACCTACTCTGCTAGTCATCCTATGTTCTCTTCAATCCCATGACAGAGAAAGAGAGAGAAGCTTTCAGATGGCAATTCCAATGTAGACACTGCGTGACCTCTGACATGCCCATCTCATATCACTGTCCGCAGAGGGAGCTTACAGTGACCAAACACCTAAATTTACGAACCTCACGTTGACCTATTGCCTGAAGTTAGCTAATGAATCAGACAGCAATCAGACTGCTGTGGCTGTTGGTAGTGCTCTGCCGCAAGAAATTAAGCACAGACTACTCCATCCAGTGATGCAGTTCATACTTATGCTAATGTGTAATATGTTCTCTAGTATTTTGTCCAGTTCAATTTAAAATGACTGTAGTAATTAGGCTTCTAGCCACTCCCTCAGAAAACTGTTCCACAATATAATGCCACATAACCTCCAACCATTTCTCTGTGCTGAAACTGCCATCAGAGCACATAGATGAAAGAGGATTAGACTCCATGGGTGACTGCTTAGGAGCTTCAAGGAAACGAAGCTGTTAGCATTGACTAACTAATGCATCCAATGAAACACCGGGAGGCTGAAGGTGTTGTCTTTCAGATGAAATGTGAAAGCAAGGCACTGAGCATTAGAGGCAATTAAAGTTCTTTCAGCACTCTTTGCAACAGTACCAGTGTTAACCCCTGGTTCCTGGCCACCTTCCAAATCACATAATTAAATTCTGCTTTCCTAAATATTTCCCTGCGCTATCATTTAGAAAGGCAGCCATCACTTAACCTGAAATGGTGTATTGATGTCAGGTTTAACCGCGTATGAGTGAAAAGTATTATTCCAGTTTGGCCACTTTGTTACAGGTACAAGGCTTAGAAAAGTATTTTACCTTCAATTATTTTTTATTTACACTTATCCCAGATCTATCTCTCTTATGTATCCAAAGTGCTTCCTCTCAGTTTGTGGCATCTAATTCTTCAGCATCTTGTAGGAAATAATCTGCCAGTTCACTACATAACTACTTAAATCTTATTCCTCTACATCCCTGATTTGTTACTCCATAAACATTCTTAGATCATAGAAGATCTAAGATCTATAGATCTACCTGCCATTAGGAAGCAGTTGATCTCCATAAAACAAACAAAACACAACAAAAAAAAGAAGGTACTCTGCCTGAGAAGCCATAAACCCATACTGGGCCCGACTTTCTAGCTGTGATCAGTACTTACTCTGTGCTACCTGACTGCTAAAGAATGAATTATTCTGTGGAAAACAATAGCATTATGCAAAGTCTTGGTCTGCATCTTTATGTCACATCCAGTCACAGAATCATAGATTCATAGAATATCTCAACTTGGAAGGGACCCATAAGGATCATCAAGTCCAACTCCCTGCTCCTCACAGGACTAACTAAAAGTAAACCATATGACTGAGAGCTTCATCCAGACGCTCCTTGAACTCAGGATTGGTGCTGTGACCACTCCCCTGGGGAGCCTGTTCTAGTGACTGATCACCCCCTCAGAGAAGAACCTTTATCTAATGTTCAACTTGAACTTCCCCTGATGCAGCTTCATTCCATTTCCTTGTGCCTTATCGCTGGTCACCAGAGGGAGGAGATCAGCACCTCCGCCTCTGCTGCCCACCTTGAGGAAGTTATAGGCTGGGATGAGGTCACTCCTCAGCATTCTCCAAGCTGAATAAGCCAAGTGACCTCAGCTGCTCCTCATAAGCCTTGCCCTCAAGACCTTTCATCATCTCCGTTGCCCTCCTCTGGACACATGTCCTGATGTCCTTCTTATATTGAGGTACCCAAAACTGCACACAGTACTTGAGGTGGGGCTGCAGTCATTTGAGTTTAGGTACCAAACACTTTATAACATAATGAAGCCTTTAACTATTGTTCTTGATGAACATATTCCTTAGGGTAGTTATGGATCTGCGTGTTACCTTCCTAACCAGGTTTTTTTCCTGTTGGCTGATTGCTTTTTTGCCATGTCTTTGTTTTTCCTGTTGTGGATTCTCAGTCAGGAGAGGAAACCTGACTTACCTTCCTGTATTTCTTACAGACATACCAGTGTTGCCATTGATGCTGCAGCTACCGGTAGGTTTGTTTTATAACGCTCAATTTCTATCTTGGGGTTGAACAGTGGTATTTCTTCCTCAGAAACACTTCAGTCTCTAACTGACACTTGACTTTCATGACCAAAAAGAATAAATGTATTTTATGTGAGCATGTTTATAAGATTTTACAAGTTTGTGATATTACTTAGATAAGAACTATTACTCAACTTGATTTGGAACGTCACATGTTGTCAATAGTTTGGAACAGGAAGCAAAGCAACCGGAGTGAAACTCAGTTTCCTGGGCATTTCTAAATTAAAAATGACCCACAAGGTAGAAATTGTCATAATGTGCCAGTATCATGCATAGGAAGGGGAACCTCACAAGTAACAGCAACAATTTTATTTCCATCACCAGTAACAGGGAAAATCTACAGTTCTGATGGAGTTGTCTAGAGGCAACAGAATAGAGATAAAGCATTGTACGTGCTTTGGTGCATCTGTAAGTGCAGATATATTTGTGACTGCATATATAGGAGTTGGGCTGAGGAAAGGGAGAAAGGAATTATTATTTCTTTAAGTCATGTTGTAAACTAAACTTTATGCGTATGATGCTGGCAAACGCGTAATTGCTATCCTTCCCCCACTGCCTAAGCAAAGAAATATAGTTAAGGGTAGATTTATTTTTTTTTTTTTTACTTTTAAAATTATTTCTAGGTTAGAGTAAATAGAAATTATTAGTATTCTAAGATACAGCACAAGACGGGTACCTAATGGTTAATTCATAAATGAGCATATACAGTGTTTGGAACACTTCAGATATATCGTAACAAAAAATCACTGAAAATCTGCCAAGGCTCAAGAAGGTATACTAAAACTTAAAATAAGAGTATATAAGCAATGACCAAAATATTGTTTATTCTGTTCCATGAAAGATATTCTAATATTGCAGTGCATTATTACATCCCAACAGTAACACATGTAGCATTAAATACGACCACTGGTTAACAAGTTCTAGGATTGTTTAAAAGCCCTGATTATAAACAAACCTGATTTATTCTTTGGAAATTAAACTCATGACCACAGTCAGAGTATTCCCAGGCAAATATTAAACCATCACATATCTATTTCTTTACTATTCCATGTGGCCTCTCATTCAGTAGTAATATGAAGTACTTAAAAATTAGGGATTTTATTGTCAGGGGTGCTAGACATCTAGACAGAAGGTCTTCTGTACACGCTGGCCACTCAGAGAGTTTAACTGTTTTGTTTGCCTGAATCTTCAACATATTATAACTGTTATTTTCTGTGATTCCACAACTGAAATGTTAGTATTGGCAGTGTTTTTTGATACCTGGGCTCTCAATGCAAATAAAGGAAAACCAGAAAATGGATGATACTGTCTTTCAGATGCCAGGGAACCAGCAGAATTTTATCAGGACAATTTTTCAAAATGTTCTTTACAGGCAAAATATTCTTCAGTTTAAAGTAATTGTCACTCTTTCCAATCTCTCAAGAAGAATGGCAAGGTAAGCTAAATATATGTTCGAATCTGCTTCACTTCATAACTACCTAGCAGAATAGACAATTGTTTTGCTACCACTATAATGTAATTAATACCATTTGCCCAGGGTCAAATAGAATCATAAAATTGCAGGATGATTTAGATTGGAAGAGACCTTTAGAGACCATCTAGTCCAACCCTTGTGCCATGGGAAGGGACATCTTTCACTGGACCAGGTGGCTCAAAGCCCCATCCAACCTGACCTTGAACACTTCCAGCAATGGGCCCTCCACTTCTCTATTGTTCACGGAAGAACCTTTCCCACCATGCCTGTCTCACCACCCTCATTGTAAAAAATTTCTTCCTTATGTCCAATCTAAATCTACCCTCTTTTTGTTTAAAACCATTGCCCCTTGTACTGTCACAACAGGCCTTGTTAAAATGTTTTTCTCTGTCTTATAAGCCTCCCTCATACACTGAAAGGCTGCAATAAGGTCTCCCGGGAGCCTTCTCTTCTCCAGGATGAAGAACCTCAATTCTCTCAGCCTTTCTTCACAGGAGAGGTGTTCCAGCCCTCTGATGGTTTTCATGTCCAGATTGTCCCACTCTCCTCTTAGACTAAATCTTCCACACTATACAGTACACCAGTTCAGGTCCAGCAAAATGTCTATGTAGCATTTTTTCAGTCTCCTTTTAATTTCATAGCCTTTTGCTTCTACTTGTTTTAAATTGACAAACCTTAAAAGCAAAAAATTTAAATTTATAATATTTACAGTGAGGAAATACTTGCAAATATCTGCTATAAACCCATGATAAAATAATATAAATAGTATGTTAACAAACATGCAAAATATTCTAAATGTAAAAGCTACAACTACCATTTTGGAAAATCATTATAGTCCTGGTTTTTTTCCCCCCGCTATGGATAAGACACTTTAGAATGATGAAGCTCTCCAGGTATTAGCCAATTTTGTTTCAAGTGCATGACCTAGGATTCTATTAATGATCAGTTCTGACCCCTACACCTCCCTGTAGACTCCTAGAGATAATGAGAAGAGCAAGGAATTATTGATCTAAACTAATGTGGCTTCCTTGTGGATCCTGAGTTTCTGTGTAAAACAAAATCAATCAATGCCAAATGAAAAGCATGTTAATCATAATGTATGAACAAATTATACCAACTAAGATTATATAGAAAATAATACTGTTATAATGTTCACAAAATAATCAAAAAATTATTAAAACTTTAGAAGGTAAAAAAACCCACAAACAACATAAATTGTCTGAACACTTTGAATTCAATTATCTCAGCTTCAGCTATTCCAAGGTAAGGAATTTTGGACAGAAAAGTAGCCAGAACTCAAATCCAGAGCATGAGATTCTTCTAATCACAGAATTCAGGTAAGCAAATTAAAGATTGCCATCCTAATTTTCTCAAGCAATTAAACCACTTCTCTCATACCACTTTTCCTCTCATCAACTGTTTCTATTTTCTGGAGAAAATTACTGTTTATTTTTGAGCTATAAATATATATTGGACAGAATTACTGGAATCAATTGAACATTTAAATGCTCATCCCACTCTTCTCAGGTTAATATACTTGTATTCTATGTAACCCGTCAGCATAACAAATTTTACTTTCAGATAGATACACTTCTTGTGAAAGAACACAAACCATGGGTGCATGTGTACACACGCTCTTATCAAAGACTTTTTGTCACTTGCTTTAAAACAAGTTTAAATTAGAGAAGGTACTGGACAAAAATAGAGAATAATTGCTATCTTCCAATCTCTCACAGGCTCCAGCATAAAAAACTGATGAAGCTTGACTGACACACAGGGAAATTACTCTGGTGATAAACCAGATGCTATGTTGAAATATAATATCCTATCAAAGTAATGCAACTGAGGTCATTGCTATGGAATTTGATCTCAAAAAGGGGACTAGGGAATGCTAGTTGTAAATAATATAACCAAAAGTGCAGGCAAAATACTGTCATGATATCACAAAACCTACTTTTATGAATAAAAATTACATTACAACCAAACCTACCAAACACACACTATGACTCTGTGGGTCTGGGAATGAAGCAATCAACAGTAAATCAAGCCTGAAATCAGGATGAATTTTGATGCTATTTTTTCAGACTACATTAGTAATCTCCCATACTTAAAGACTGCTAGGGAAAAAAAAAAAAAAAAAGAGTATATCAGCAGTCTCCATCACAGGGAAACATTTCAAGAAAATCTCTCCTCTTCATGCTCTGCTCAGACCAAGCCCTAAACACTGCATTTTCATTTTTAAGAATTCCAGTTTTATGTATCTGACATATACTGTCTTTCATTTCTTAGGAAAACACCTTAGCAGATGTTGCAGTGGAAATCAGAGTGGATTTTTTGTAATCAACTCAGGACTTACTCTAAGAGCTACGTTGACAAGTGCAATCCCAGACAACGCTTGTAAGCTTTAAGAGCCCTTAAATTACTTACTCCTTTTGCTGCAATAATCGACACTTGCATTTCAGAGCTCCAGAAAATATACAGCATAACAATATATTCTAAGGCACTTCTCTCCATTAAACAATGAACAAATGGTAGCCAGGTAGAACATGACGCATTTTAAGATTGTAAAATTACCAGCTCTGGTACTGACTCTTCAAAACACTCTCTTGACAGAGCTGTAATACAATTGTTAGCTAATGTTTTCTTGGTAGTAGGTTAGCAGGTCATGCTTACTATGCCTGCTTCCTTCACAAATGACTTTGCATTAATTATTAAAGGTCTAAGGTCTAATTCTGCTACCTTTACTTCAAAAATAATCTCATTAAAATCAAGACTATAGACTAGACAAGACCAAAGAATAAAAGTATAAGAACCAAATCTCTGGAAAGCAAATTGGCATGAAAAAAAACCACCACTACCCAATGAGATTTTTTTTTTCTTTTTGATAGCAGAAATGAAATCTCAAATAGAAGTTACATTCTTAACATCAACTTTAAGTAACAAAAATTTGCAAAAGCACACTTTATTTCCTATTTAAGAAAGCTCAGAGAATGATGGATTTATTTATTTGTTTGGAAAATGGGATTTATAAGAAAAAAGTGAACGGAAAGTTTGCTAAATGGAACATTTAGATAGGTGAAAATACCCTGCTTTATTGAAGAAGAAAAAAAAAAAAAGTTTGGTTGTTGCATTCCTAAGCCAGTAGCATTTGACTTAAAATCAGAGACAAAACTAGCTTTTCTCAGACATAATTTTATGCAGATTTAATGTCCAGAAGAAAGCATTTCATAGCTGTGTCTGAAACATTTTATTCAAGAAAAGAATATAAATGGAAAAATTCAGTGTGTATTCTTTAAACTATGAACCTGGTAAATTCACAGACAGATACTTGTTAGTCAATGGCCAATTTAGCAAGACAAGATAAAGTGCTCATTTATTCTTTCCGATATAATTGTGTTTATGGTATATAAAACTATTTTTTGTAACTTTGTTCAGGAATAAAACCTACAGATCAAAGATTTGGCTTGTGCCTTCTTTCTAATTTGGAAACTTGATACACGGTTTTAAGTATCATTAACCTTTTTGAGCTTTGATTACAAAACTTCCCTAACAGTGTCCAGGAAAGCAAAGAAGCATGTCCTACGCCTTTTGTGGTTATCGTTCTTAGCAAAGGGCTCAACATCCTGACTATAAACATTTCAAAAAATAATAAAGACCCATGTTATTAGAACTATGTAGAAAAGCTTTAAAAAATGAATGATAATACTCGGCTACACAATTTAATGGAAAGCTCTATTTTTCAACTGAAGAACTTCCCCCACTTATTTTACAAATGTAGAGTATTACATAAAGAACCCTCCCTGATTACACAAAATACCTAACCACAGATCCTGTCATCCAGTTCGCTGTTTTCATAAAATGATGATCAAGCACATTGAAAGCAAAAGAAGTTGAAATAGCCCTTCTTTGCGAGTTCCCAACAAAATAAATAAATGAAAAAATTTTCAAATGTTAAATGACCTCCAACGTTCCATACTTGGAAACCAAGCTAATATGGCAAACAGAGGATGAGGTGTAGCCATGTCTTCTTACTGACACATACATTCTAAAGCTATCTGAAGTCTCATCACCACAGGTGTCTGAAAGCAAGGCAGGGAAACAGTGAGTACCAGAGTGGGCTACGTCTGATTTATCTTAGGCACTTAGGATAAGATAAATTACTTTGAGACGGCGCCTTTTGCTCTCCATTTGGTTTAAGAAAAACTTGAGTTACTAGGTTAGACAACTAACTTTGGATACCCAAGTTACAGCAAATGACTTTCACCACAGGCCATAACTGACTCAGGAAAAAATTGTGTTTAGTTCCCATCAGATTTTGCAAAACTCCTATTTTCCCTTAGAACTTTGCTGTTTTTTTAATTGCCCACAAGTATTTTTGCTAGAGTTACAGCTATAAATGTAAATGAGACAATAAAATCATTCCTTTCTTAAGTGCTTAAGTCTTATGATCTTACAATAAAACAGGAAAGAAGAGAATTACTGGATATAGTATCACCTTACGAAAGAGACAGCTAAGAAACTGTCTTACAGAGTACCACAAACAGCGAAAAGGAAAATGCAAAAATAGAATGTGCACGATGTTCTATATTTAGCTTTGTAGGTAGGCTCCTTTGAGCTGTCGTCTTTGATAATGACCAGTAAGACTAAATTCTGAGGCCACAGTAGGGTGTTCTCAGCAATATTTTTATTTGACGACTCAAACCAGTCAGTATTCAAAGGCAATCTGTGAATTTATTATAGTTCTATACCTAAGCATGTTTTTACTTTTGTTAGCTGAGCCTAAATCAAAACATAACATTTTGCATCAAGTATTTTCAATAGGTCTCCAATTTTATTTTTAATATGAATGCTTGCTAAAAGCCTTGCACTGGCAGACCTGTCCTGAAGATTATCCCATTGTTAACATCTTATTTAGCTGTAACACAGAAATTCATTTGTCTCAAAAAATGATTTCAAAGTGAAATATTTTCATACCTCCCTGTACGTCAGCAGTTTTCCAGCTGCATGCTATCACTGCAACTGCAGTGAATCATACAGAATCATCATTTTTAAGGAGAGAAGGAATGCTGCACATGTATGGTATATTCAGATACTATATTCCAACTATAGTATCAGTGTTTTCTTCAACAACATTAACTATCACACATGAGCAGTCACATTAGCTTCCCAGGGGCATAAAACCTTTAAGGCTCTTTTGCAGTGGTTTTTTTTAATGTTATAAGGAATAAGAAGTAGGGGGAAAAAGAATGCCTTTTCACTGCTGACACTATCATCACATGCAAAACACAAAAGCACCATGCCCTTAACATTCAACTGCATATCAAGCTAAAACAAAAGTGGAAATTCCAATTAAAAAACTGTAACTGAAAAATCTATACTATTAGTCGGCAATACCCTTTTGAGGAATTTCAAGGGTATTGCCATTGTTAGTTGGGACACACGAAATTTTCTTCTATAGAGCCTTTATTTTTTTTTTTTATGAGATGCTACCAGTTTACACCACTCTTGTATTGGCAGAAACTGATTGAATAGATCTTTGCTTCTTACCATCAACACAGGCTGGCCTTGCTCTTGTTGTACCGGCAATCTGTCCTTTTTTACATGCACAGCGAGCTGTTTGTCGGGCTATAGTCCTTCGGGGCTGACTGCTATCTCTGTCCAAAGTAACAATCTCACATGTACCTGCAGCCAGTTGACCTGGAAAAAGAACCAGCAACAGGTACCAGAGTCACTGAATGCACTACAGGCAATCTATTACAGCCGAATAGAGTCATGGCCCTATGTCACAGCAGACACTCCACAACAAATGGGCAGCCAGCTGATGGATATAATAAAACCGAGATGACATACAATTTTTCTTTGTAGTGGACATATGAAAACCCTGCAAACTGATTCTGTCAGAAAATGATTATTGTTCCATAAAAGCCAGAGAGCTGAGGTCACACAGGTTACTTTTACTTATGTCGGCTAAGTAAAGGAACAATCTGCTTTTACAGTAATGCAATTTAAATGGTGTGCTCTCTACGTACTTTCAGGAAAGAAATGATAAAGTATATGGAAAACAAAAAACTTCCACACATGTCCATGAATATAATGAGGTCTTAACTGCTTTGTGTGTTGTTTTTGAAAGAAAAAGTCTTTCAAAGTATGCCCACGTTTGACCAGATTGTCAGTCTTTGGCTCTTGTCTCATCTAAATTGAATGGCAATTCATTCTCTACCTGATTCATACTTGAAGTAGCTGGTCTTTTTTCTTTTACCAAATTTACTACATGACTACTGCAAGTGACAGTAAAATGACACTGCCCTGTTAGCTCACTAACATGGTTTGCTTTTTATTGACTTCCCCGGTATCCGTAGCCTTCCTTGAATACTAAGGAAATCCACACCACCTAATTCTGAATTGTGACCAAGCTTGGAAAGGCAAAATAAAAAATTCTTTTATGAAGAATATTATTCCAAAGTAAATGTTACACATTTAAAATGAGGCAATTCCTCTAGTACAACCAATAGTAGTCTACTAGTATACCAAAATACTACCTTTTACAAGCAAGAAAGATAAATTATTGAATTTCAATGTGTAGTAAGACTGAAAAAATTCCCAGCAATCACTTTGTATTACATATAATTTCTGGATTTTATAGTACAGTAGTCAATATAATTTCTATTGGATTTTGTCTTTGTAGACCATCAATTAGAAACCTTCAAATGAATATGTACAAAAATACATTTGCAAATCACAAGCTTAATAGACTTTGTTTTCATAAAAAAAAAAGATTGGAACAAATGCGATATTGTACTTATAAAAAAAGTTACGGAGTTTAAATGATATTCACAGTAAATTATTTTTATGCTGTTGAAATACTGAAAAAGAACAATGAGAAAAAAACCAGAAATTTTAAATCTATATTAACATCAAAATTTTAAAAAAGCCACAAAAAAATCTGAAACATACCTGAATGGCATTTAATTTAACTCTAAATGTGTAATGATATTTCTGTACACTGCATTTTTTCCATTCAGAATACAAGTTTACCCAACATATTCTTCTCAGAACCAGCTTACCATGCTTCCTACTGTGTGGATACTGTTTTGAAACTGTCAGAATAGCAAAATATTGTAGGCTTTCAACAGCATTGTGACTGATCCACTGCTAAACCACCTAAATTTTATCTTGCTGTGACTCCTACACTGCAGTGAATTACAACATGGTAAAACTGACAATCTCAAAGATGAATATAGAACAAGGTACTCTACAACTTCCTGCAAATACATGACATATATGTAAGTAATATACAATAGGCATTTATAAATAGCGATATGATATCCATGGTAGTGAACACTATCACCATAGTGTTTAATGGCTGCTGGCAACTAGACTTACGAGCTACAGTCAGTCCTGGGTTTGTACTCTTTTCCACCCACTCTATTAATAAAAACATCTTAGGATAAACATACGGATGAGAGGATTTTTATTATATGCTGGTTTTTATTTTGTTTCCTCTGAAATCTTCGATTAGAAAGCAAAGGTTTAGCAAGAAAGACGGTGGCATATGATTTTCCAAATAAGGATAAGGGAAATCCAGCTACAGTAAAATATCTTGAATGGAAAAAAAAGCTTTCTTTTTTCCCCCATCACTTCTATATTTCATTCTGGGTTGCGGGAGATGTATTGCTCCCAAGGAATACAGCTGTCTTAGTAGATCATGTAAAAAAGACATAATCAGAGGTGTATTTAGATCTTGACCCCTTAGGCATTTGAACATCATGATTACGGTCCTGCATTGAGAATAGAAATTGAATGGAAACCAAAGAAAAAGTGGAAGCATAAATAGGATATGTGTAAGTGTTCCTGAGAGTGTGGGTTGCCATATTCGTCTCTATAAGTCTTTATACTATTGTTACTTTCATTAAATATATGGTAAATCATGTAATCTAGGTGGTTCATTACATAAAACCCCATTTCAGAGAAAGGAACCAGTTTTACAGCACATGGAAAGTGAATAAGGAGTATATTCAGAGAAAAAGAACAATGAAGCTTTATGTCAAGATAATTCATGAAACAAAAAGCCTTCCAGGATATGCAAGTACTGACTACCGATAAGAACGGCTACAGATAATCTTTTCTGCTTTTGGACCTGTCCAGTTTTAGTTCTGCACAGGTTCATTTTGAGCCAGCTGGGTCACTTGTTTTTAAATGAATTTTTTCAGCTGTTTATTTTGTTTAGAGACGGTAATTTCTTCCAGGCATAGTGACGTCTTTTTTTTTTTGATGAACTTAAAAAACTGGGATACCTAAATGAGAGCAATTGCTATACAATGATAAAGTCACACTACCTTTCAAGGAATTCTGTGCGGCTACTAAACTTAAGGGAAAATAGGAAAGATTTTCAAAACATTTAGTAGAATTTTTTTTAAAGATATTTCTCTGTTCGTATTCTTGTTCCTATAGCAGAAGAAAATTAAAAGTTTTTGCAGAACTACAGCAGCTCTTCCCACATATATGACATAAATACTTCCTTGTGTCACAGGGTGCAAAGACTGCAAGTATATTGAGCGCTGCAACATAGTGTACATCCACTGTTACTTGGCTTTAGATGGCTGTAAAGCATGAAAAGTATTAGTTAAGGTTATGGAGGCCCATCTCCAGAGGGAGAGTCATCCTGTTGTAAAGCATGTCCTCTCTGTCTCTCATTAAGCAGAGGGTAAGTCTACAGGAGTACCTTACTTAAGTGACATGTATGCTATTTTTGCTTTTTAGCAGTTTAATCTAGAAATGTAAGGTACAAAATGATGGAACAAAAGGAATATACTTTTTTTAAGTACGAAGTATCAAGAATTAGAATACCTTTCATTTTCAGGGAAGCTGACATAGTGACCTCTTTCAAAGACATTAATGAAAAAAGGCCATTCATCTGGGAGTGTCTGAACACTCTCCACTTCACTCCTAAGCACAGAGAAAAAATCTCAAGGTAGCAACGAGTGGAGTTTCACCGGAGCTTTTCCAGTTGAGAGATTAAGAGCCACAGTCTACGGAACAGTCATAAAGATTCTATATTTTCTGTAGATTGTATTTATGTACTTGCAGTGCACAAAGCAATCCACCACCTTCCAACCAAAACGAAATAATCTTGGGGAAGAAAAAAAGGCAAGAGTCATCACAGAAATCAGATTCATTCTAGTTTTGTCTGAAAGTCTTTCTTTCAAGAAAAAAAGTTCATTCTTCATTATTTTATGGGCAAAGCATAAGCATTATTTCAGATTTACATTATCTAGTTTTCCAAGTAAATGATTGGGTATTTCTTTGTAGTTTTAATTAGATTAATATTTATTTTATATATAAATATATTATATATAAAATATTTTATATTTTATAAATATTTATTATATATGTTTCTCTTAGTAATTAAGACCTCACTGAAATTTACTTGATATTTGTGTCGCCACCATCTGGTTGTTAAACACAGAAAAGGTTCATGTTCTCTAATGCTCTTCTATAATGTTATACTGTATTCTTAAAATGACAACTGATATGTCCCTTCTCTCCCCCACCACAAGCACAGATGCTTTTATATGGAATTTTTTCAGGAAAAAGGAAAACTACAGGATTCTGAATTAAAAATGTGAGTCAAACTAAAGCAAAAAAAAGAAAAATCCCACAACTGTTAAAATTCCAAATACAACAGGATTAGGCTTTTGGCTTTTAGCTCTCTGTGAGACTTTCATGGAAGTCTGTAGGAATCAGTCACTTTAAGTACACATATTTAGGAAATGGCGCAGGAAATAGCTCAAGGTAAAGCTATTATATTTTTTAAAGTTCTTTAGTACTTACGTTCCTCAAAGAAAGGAGTTTGTTATTGAACAGTGTAAAAGTAAATGGCATTTTTTTAATGTGTGTTTCTGAGAGCTCTCTATCAACTATATGCCATTGCTGAAAGGAGTATCAAGAAGGATTACAGAGCCTTGGGAGCAGCAGTAAAGGACTCCGGAGCACAGGTAGTTTTTTCATCAATCCTCCTGGTCAAGGGGAAGGAGTCTGAAAAGGCCAGTCAAATCTGCCAAGCCAACAAATGGCTACAGGACTGATGCCACAGCCAGGGTTTGGCTACCTGGATCTTAGGACTCGTTCTGAGAAACAAGGTCTACTGGGGGCTAATGGGGTCCATCTGTCAGAGAAGGGGAAGAGCATCTTTGGTCATAGGCTTGCCAAGCTCTAGAGGTCCTGGGGGAGGGCAACCTCAACCCATTCCACTCCTACCAGTTTGATNTTTGGCTACCTGGATCTTAGGACTCGTTCTGAGAAACAAGGTCTACTGGGGGCTAATGGGGTCCATCTGTCAGAGAAGGGGAAGAGCATCTTTGGTCATAGGCTTGCCAAGCTCTAGAGGTCCTGGGGGAGGGCAACCTCAACCCATTCCACTCCTACCAGTTTGATGCCAGTGCCAGCAATAGATGCCTAGAGCCTGGAGAAAGGTCACAGGTCAGCAGGAGAGCACCTGGAGTGCAGCACAACGGAATTCCAGCCACTCAGCTCCATCGGGGGCCCAACTTAAATGCCTCTATACAAATGCATGTAGCATAGGGAATAAACAAGAGGAGTTCGAGCTGTGCACATACCTGCAGAGCTATGATCTTATTGGCATCACAGAGACATGGTGGGATGGCTCCTATGACTGGAGCATTGGAATGGAAAGACACAGGCTCTTTAGGAAGGAGAGGTGGGAGAGACGAGGAGGCGGTGTTGCTATCTCTGTCAAGGACCAGCTGGAGCGCATGGAGCTCTAAATGGGGATGGGTGAGGAGCCAACCAAGAGCTTATGGTTCAGGATTAACGTGAGGGCAGGAACAGGTGACATTACAGTGGAAGTCTGCAACAGGCCACCTGACCAGGAAGACTGAGTGGATGAGGCCCTCTCATGAGACAGATAGGAGCAGCCTCAGGTTCACAAGCCCTAGTCCTCATGGGGGACTTCAACCACCCTGATACCTGTCGGGAGGGACAACACAGCAGGGCATAAGCAGTCCTTGGAATGTATTGATGATAACTTCCTTCTCCATGTGATGGAGGAGCCAACAAGGAGAGGTGCCATGCTGGACCTTGTTCTCAGCAACAAGGGCCAGCTGGTGGGGAATGTGAAACTCAAGGGCAGCCTTGGCTGCAGTGACCATGAAATGGTAGAGTTCAAGATCCTTAGGGCAGTGAGGAGGTTGCGCTGCAAGCCCACTACTCTGGACTTCAGGAGAGCAGACTTTGGTCTGTTCAGGGATCTGCTTGGCAGAGTTCCCTGGGATAAAGCCTTGGAGGGAAGAGGAGCCCAAGAAAGCTGGTTAATATTCAAGGATCAGCTCCGCCAAGCTCAGGAGTGATGCATCCCAACAAAGAGGGGATGCCAGGAGGACTGCATGGATGAAAAGTTCTCAGACAAACTCAAAGAGAAAAAGGAAGCCTNTCAGACAAACTCAAAGAGAAAAAGGAAGCCTAGAGAGGGTGGAAGCAAGGATGGGTAGCCTAGGAGAAATACAGAGAAGCTGTCAGAGCAGCCAGGGATCAGGTTAGGAAAGCTAAAGCCCCGATAGAGTTAAATCTGCCCAGGGATGTCAAGGGCAACAAGGAAAGTTTCTACATGTACACCAGTGACAAAAGGATGACCAGGGAAAATGTAGGCTCTCTCTGAAAGGAAACAGGACAC
>VZSF01002283.1:0-62188 GCA_013398295.1 Chionis minor
GGAGGAACCTTCTGGACTGTACAGGCCTGCCCCTGCAGCCTTCCCAACAGATACCAGGGTGGTTGAGGTCCCCCATGAAGACCAAGGCTTCTGACCGTGAGGCAATTCTCAACTGTCTGTAGAAGGCTTCACCCACTTCCGCATCCTGATCAGGTGGCCTGTAATAGACCACCTCAACAGTGTCTCTCCTATTAGTGTGGCCTTTAATCCTAACCCACAAACTCTCAACTCTATCTTCATCCCCCACCCCCCGGAGAGCTCCATACATTCCAGTTGCTCTCTCACATAAAGAGCAACTCCCCCACCTCACCTTGCTGGCCTGTCTTTCCTAAAAAGAACATAGCCGTCCATGACAGCATTCCAGTCATGCGAGCTATCCCACCATGTCTCAGTAATTGCTATGAAATTATGGCCCTGCGACTGCACACAGATCTCCAGTTCTTCCTGTTTGTTGCCCATACTGCGTGCATTGATATATAAGCATTTCAGGGAGGCAGTTGGGCATGTAGTTTTTGCCCTTACGGAGCAATAGGCTTTCTGAATCTCAAAAATACTAGCACTCTGCCCTACAAGTGCCAGGCTACCATCCCCAGGTGCCTCTCCAGTGGGCCCAGTTACATCCCCGTCCCCCTTCAAATCTAGTTTAAAGCTCAATGAGCTTTGCTAACTCTTGCCCTAGAACCCTGCGAGATAGGCTTTGCCCACCAGTTACCAGCAGGCATGGTGTCCTGTAAATTGAGCCCTATTCAAAGAACCCAAAGTCCTGCCAGTAGCACCAGTCACAGAGCCAGGTATTGATCTGCTGGCTCTTCCTGTTCATCCCATCATCATTCCCTGTAACGGGAGGTATAGAGTGCTGGGGGTGGTTTAGATTGGTATTAGGAAAAATGCCTTCACCAAAAGGGTTATCAAATATTGGAACAGGCTGCCCAGGGCAGTGGTTGAGTCACCATCCATGGAGGTATTTAAAAGGTGTGTGAATGCGACACTTAGGGACTTGGTTTAGTGGTGGACTTGGCAGTGTTAGGTTTATGGTTGGACTCAATGATCTTAAGGGTCTTTTCCAACCGAAATAATTCTGTGATTTTATGAGTCTATTCGACTCTCTGTGGAAAAACACTGGTGGCTCTTTTGATAGCAGTGGCTGCATTTTAAAGTACTGATGTGTGGTTACTACAAGGGAAGGTTAGTGTTTGCAGTGTAGTTTCTTGTATGAAACAAATGCCAGATTAGCAAGGTGTTGTATTTCCCACAGTAATGAGAGTGTGTCCCTGGCAATACCATTCATATTCCCAGGGGAGAAAGTGAACACTGACCCTTGCAGTCAAGCTTATGTGGTGATAATAAACAGTACTTAAAAACCTCACAGTTGCTGTCGGGGGTCCTCGCAAAGGGAACACTTGTAATGAAACAAGGCTCTGATGGACTGTTTTCTGGGAAGAAGTAACGATTAGGTAACACGTACATAAGAATCAATGGCTGGTTTCAGCTTTTCAATGGTCTATTCTTCTGCTTGAACACTCTTCAGTAACTTTTGTAAATACCTCCTCCTGTGCGTAACTGGCTTGTGGGACTTATGCTTCCTTGACCCACAGAGCTTCCCTCAAATATTCAGGTCCGGACTGCGTTTAACATTTCTCACTAAACACTTTTGAAAACCAGTGGGGTAACACCAAATAATATTTGAGAAATTTGCAGCTGATGCTTGCAAAGAGCAAAGCTGTGAATGCTGAAATGTTGGTAATGAGGACATGTGAGATGCATAACTTGCCACTTCTGTTTTAGCACTCACCTTTAATTAAACTAAAAACCTATGCTGACCAAAGGCATCTGGGATCTCCTTCCTGAACATATGTAATTCACAGCCCAATGTTCAACACACTAATTGAGTTAATGCTCTTTACTATTAAAGACAGGTAAAATAGTTTAGAAGGAGTGAGGCAAAAATCCCTCTTTGATGAGTGTGGAAGAGATGAGGCAGGACACCACAGAGAATCACTGCATCAGGGTTTTTGCAGCTCTAATTGGAGCATGGTTATTTTTAGAGGACCTGTTGTACATATCAACAACACTAATGACTGCCAGCAGAGACAACTACGTTCCTAGAGCCAGCAACATCGTGTGCAGCTCTCAGGATTTAGCTAAAGCACGTTTTTGCCAAGTAGGCATTAAGTAATTAATTCTTTTTGTTTCCATCAAATTGAATTACGCTTCCTTTTTACCTCTCTTTCCCTTTGGGTTGCCATTTTTAAAAGTAAATCTGTATGGAACAAAGGACTTACAAAGCAGGGCCTGAGAGGTTTCCACGGACAAAATTAGCCTGAGATAAATGAATGATGTAGAGCCAACCCAAGAGCAACCATGTGTGGAGTGTAAGGGGAAGGGTGGCTCAGGGGCCATTAGGCTGGGCCAGTTCAACTGGGTATGAGATCTGACTGTCCAGAATGGGTGAGAAATTATGACTATTAACGTTTAAATCTAATAGAGAAGGGTAAGAAGGTGTATCACAATGATACCACTCAGAGCACCACTTCCCTGTGGGTGTTCCTGTTTCAAGGCAGTCCTGGGTGGCAAGTTTATGCTTTAAGGTGTGGAGAGAAGGCAGTTTAATTACCTGAATTCTGATCAGTTACCTTTTACCCCATAATTTTACAGCCTTTGGTTCTCATTGTTGTCATGGTTTAACCTCAGCTGGCAGCTAGGATGTCGCAGCTGCTCACGCAATTCTCCCCTTTTCACCCCAAAAGGGCAGGGAGAAGAGGGAGAACAGGAGGGGAAAGGGAAAGGGAAAGGAAAAAGACTTGTGGGTTGAGGGAACAAATTTAATAGAATAATAACAGAAAAGGAAAATAACAATAGCAATAATAATGACACAAGTCACTCCACCTGGTGAATTGGTACCTTACTGAGCCGTGATCCTGGATTCCCCTCCCCAGCCAATCCCCATTTATATACTGAGTGTGATGTCTATGGTATGAAATACTCCATTGGCCATTCCGTTGCTCTGTCTGTGCTCCTTTTCAGCTTCTATGGGAAGCTGAAAAGAGTCCTTGAAAAGTATAAACATTGCGTAGCAACAACTAAAACCATGTGCATTATTGACATTCCTTTCACAGCAACCACTAGAAAGAAAATTAACTCTTTCACAGCTGAAACCAGGACAACTATTTAATGGAGTGAATGGCTTTTCTACAAAACTCTGGGGGGTTTTTTGGTATTTATTATGAATGGTTACTGTGTTTTTCTATTGCCTTCTTTTTATTGCTATTCTGTGGTGCTTCTAATATTTTGGGAAGCAAGGCATTCCCTACGGAGAAACTTGTATCCCTCGTTACTTAATCGTGAGAGCAGCAGAGAGCAAGACTCCTGTAATCCCTAGCAGGGGACACACAAACATGTTTGCCATCTAAACCCACACTCAGCTGTCAGAGGGGCATCCTGGGCTGGCCCAGAATAAGGGAGCTGTCGCAGGGCAATATTCCTTCTGCCTTTGCCAAGGGCAGCTTTCTTAACGCCATTTACTATTAGCAAGCTGTTTGCTCACAGATCTACCCACAGTGCTGAATGATGATATTCATGGGTGATAGAACAGCCTTGTTAAAAAAGCTTCCCATGAGCTGTGGTGGCTGGGGAATGCAAGCTGAATGGAAAGTGATGGGGGGTCAGAGAGGGCACTTTGATCTACGCCTGCAGCAGAAAAACAGCCAAAGCAATCACTGTGCAAACCTTATCGGGGAATGTTAAAAGGGCCTTGAAGCAAATCATGGAGGATTTGATTGTTGACCTCAGCAAAACACCCTTCAGATCTTTTCAAGTCTGGAAAATGGAAAGAAAGAGCCAGATCCTACAAAGCGCAGGGGTTCTGGCTAGGCAGAGCCACCTGGTTGTTAGTTTGTGCTTAGCACAGCTACCGAGCCCTTCAGACGTGCCATCAAAACCCTTTGCCCTGAAGTGGTGGGACTTTGCAGAGATCTGGCTGGGGGCCTTCCAAAATTACTTGTGTGGGGTAGAGGGAGCTGGTGCTCTCGCTGGAGACGATTTGCCAGGGGTGCAGTCTTCCTCTCAGGCCTGCACCACCATGTCGTCTAAGCGACAGCAAACCCTGGGTTTATTTTGATCAGTAGTAATCTGGGGCAGCAGTCAAATGATTTTGATCCTGTAAGATACAAAAGTGCATTCTGTGCCAACTGGTGATGGGGCTTTAAGACCCCAGTGCTCCGGTGCTCCTAAGACCCTGTAGCAACTTTACTCTCAGCTGAGCCTGGAAGCCCTGTGTGCATTGGGAAAGGTGGAAGTAATGGCTTAGAGAGTCTTGCAGCAAGGGGAAGAGGTTTAGTCAGCCAAAAATGCTGGGGGTTTTCAGCCAAAAAGTGCTGTGGGGAGTTTCAGCCAAAAAATGTGCAAAGGGAATCCCCCAAGGCTTGTGAAATGCACTAGTGAGGTATTGCCCCTGCCCACCTTAGATCTGCCCACATGGCCCACAAACTGTTGTGGCGTCAAAGACAAGCTGTTAAGACCTAGAAATGCCGCAGAGTCTCTGGGTTGCTGGGGGCATGAGGTACTAAGTGATGCAACATGCTCTTCTGAGCATAAATCAAGTTTTTCTGTTTATTACCACGCAGCCTTTGCTGTGCGTTTCTCCTTTCCTGGTACTGTAGGAAACCTCCACTGTCTTCTGCGCTCCATAGCCGCTTGCCGGCTCAGAGGGCATCCCTGCAGCAGCTCCAGTCATGGCAGCAGCCCTGCAGCGCTGGGTGTCAGGCGTGCGGAGGAAAAGCCATTGGCAAATACACTCATATATGTGCCCAAGCTCTTGCAAAACCCACCCGTTCCCTGTGGGCGACTCAGGGACAGCTGGGAGAGCATCCTTCTGCAATGCTAGAAATGTCAGAGGGACTGGTGCTACCTGCTTTGTAGCAACACTGGCAGCTGCCTGTCCCATCTCCTGCCCAGGGCTCAAAGATGCAGAGGACTCTGCTGTCTTGCCCACCAGGGCAGCCTGGGGTGAGCAAAAAACCCACGCTATCCAGGGAGGAGTGGGTACCGCACTGGAGAACAAGAGGGGTGGGAAAAATCTCCCCTCCACCCCGCAATGTTTTATTTATTTGGACACTAAACTGTCACTGAATTTGAGATTTGTAGCCAGAATGCAGTACGTGTGCGCATTTATGTAGCTCATCAAAACAGCACATTGACAATGGGGTTTTTTTGAAGGGCTATAAGTGCTTTAACAAAATAACACTGAAGCTTCAGAATGGAAAGATTACCACCTTACTGAAAACTCTGTTTGTTTTAGGGGTTTTCCCAGGAATTAATGAGCAGCTGCACATTGGAAAGAAGTTCCTACTCATGCGGCTCTTGGGAGGGCTTAGAAATCTTTATTGAAAAATAAATGGAAAATTTGACCCACAGAGCAAATTCTCTATGTTTCTTGGAAATACATGATTCACATTCCAGCCTCATTTTGTAACTCTTGGACAGGACAGAAATGTAAGGGGAAAGGTAGGAAAGTGGAAAGGAAGAGAGGGAAGCCAGCAATAGGAAATGCATGAGTCACAGGATGAGCTTAGCGGAGTTTCCATATGGGCAGTCAGGGAAAAACATGTATTCTTGTGTCTGTTAGAAGTACTCTTTTCAATGTCATATTTTTACTTTTGTGAAGTATTCATATTTTTGCTTTTGTGAACTGGTGAAGGAGTCCAGATGAGTTTAAAACGCAGATATGGATTTTGAAAAACAGATACGGAAAACGTGTTTTCCAAAAAGTATGCGATGATTCAGTGGGGCCCAGACTCAAAATTTTTGACCTTCTTGGAGAATTTGGCTCATGGTGGCACTGACATCGGTAATGCTGCAAGTCATTGCTTGAGTCTTAGTCTTGGACCTTGCTGTGGGGCCTTTGGAGTCAATCAGTCAATATGGGTATCTCTTAATTCCTGTCTGTGTATTACTAAAGACTATGGCACGGACAAGAAGATTATAGCATGATCATCACATACCTTTACTTCGCCTCCTGGAAGAGCATTCTTAATCATTTTATGCTGTGGACTGTGTCTGCCGCTGAAGTGGTGGTGAAGTTCCCTATTTCCATTGCAAATAATAATGTTTAATGATCAGCCAAAGTACTGACATTACCATCTTCAGGGCAATATCCTCATGCCTAGTAAACAGCTGGTCATGCACACAAAATTAAGTATTACGGGGGAGAGGCATTAGGGAGGGTGAAGAGTTAACCCTTAGCTATCATCTTCAGACGGTATGGGGTTTTTTTCGGATTCCCTTAAGGACGCAAGGCTTTTCCCCATCTTGTCAGCAAACAGCCACGGCTCCAAAAGGCAAACTCGCCACCTGCAGGCCAGCCAGACCACTCACAAGGACCGGGGAACAAACCAGCCCCACAAGCTGGGGGACACCCTCCTTAGCGTGGTCTTAGGATTTCTTTTTATGCACCAGTTAGCAAAAGGCAATTGCCCTTTGGATGTTATCCCGAAGATTAGAACGTTTGCCTTTGGAGCTTAATCCTATCCCAGTGGATTGTTTAAAAAATATATATTTTTAAAAAAATAGCCTTGATGTTCTTCTGCAGCAGGCTGCTTCTACCCTTGTTGGCAGTCTCCTCAAGCCTAGTCCGTGTCCCAGCTGCAAGGAGAGCACACCTTGTAGGGCTTCCCAACCCAGGCCTTAACACCCTCCCTCTGCTACAAGAAATCAGTTTGGTTTCCCTATGAAACATGGTTTTGATCAGAACATACCATTTCTTAAGCATATTCCTCCCCCCCTTCCCCCCATAAGAACATGTTTTATTTTTAAAGGATACCAAAACACGGTGTTTCAGGAGGTTTGCCAGGCTGGAGGAATGTTATTGGAATGCATTTTTCTATTCAAAATAAATTTTGAGGAAAAAAAGTTACCTTATTTCTGTGGCGGTCTTCTTGTAGCGCTCACCAGTCACAGTTGCCTCCAATTAACAGTAAAAAGTCAAACCCAAAAGAAAATGTTTCATTTTTATAATATTGTTTCCATTCAGCCTTTAAAAAAAAAAAAAATCAAGAGGAAACTGAGGTAACCTCAGAGGCCTTCAGAAGTGAAGCTGAACTGTTCTTCAGCCCCTAGAAAGTGGAAGCTTATCTCATTGTAGTTTATGCCCCAAGATTTGCAAACAGCTGATTTTTCATCTAAACCTGGGTTTCTAAAGGGGAAAGCATAAAGAAAGGCCTGATTTTGTGTTTCTGTTTGCCTAGAGTTGGGTGCTAGTGGCGTACATTGCAGAGCAGTGGCTACTTATTTCATAAGCATATTTTAAAAAGTTGGTGAGCCAAGCCTTGGTGTTAGCTTGTTTGAAAGGGAGCACCCAGAGCTTGCACGTGTGCCACATTTCTGTGGCTTCTAGGTCAATTCTGAAAAAGTGCGACTGAAGTTAAGAGAAAATAATAAAATAATTCTTGAGTCTGAGTTTTCACATTGCCTGGAGACTTCAGGTGAGCTGTTGGTGCAGCCAGGTAGGTGGTACATCCGCACACGTACACTTGTTGCAACTTCCATGGCCCAAGGAACTTACATATCATCTACACAAAGACAGGCACCAAGGCAAGGGGAAAAATTGTTCGTTCTCATTATGCAAATGGAGAAGCAAGGCATAGAAAAAACCAGATTGTTTTGATGTCAGAAAGACTTACTGTATGCGGGGACGAGGGAAGAGTATCAAGACTTACATGTATTTTCATTGTATTTTCTTAGGACCAGCTTGTGCTTAAATGCTTGCTTCCAAGTGGTACTTGTACAAGTCTGTTTCTTCTAATTCTTAGTGGCATTCGGCTTCATACTCACTCCTGCTGGGAATTGCGCTCCCACACACTTTACACGCACCCTTTATGCCTTTTTCAAACATGGGGCTTACAAGCTGGTGAGGAGAATTGCTGTAGGAACATCAGAATTCCCCAAGCAACTGCTAGCATCAGCTTGCGTAATGACAGGGGAGTTGCAACTTGGCTAGATATGGAGCTGAAAAAGCGCTGCCTGTGTTTGGGATCACTCTGACAACCTGCTTGCGCTGGTTGTCTCCCACTGCAGCTCTGCCCACTCTGCACGACGCTTCTCCCGCTCGGTGGCCATCTCACCTGCACACGTCCCATGGAGAATTAACACTGAAAGAGCTGAAGGGGAGGTGGGGTTGAGCGGTGGTGACTTTGGAAGGAGAGTCAGACGCACAAGACAACGGCGAACGTGGGTGGGCAGCCTCTGTCCTGCTTTCCCTGTGCTGCTGGGTTCAGGCTTGCCGGACCCTGGCCATGGCTGGCACCCGGCTCCCCGCTGCCTGTCCTCTCTTTCGCAGGGGGGATACGTGGATGAATTAAGTGCTGATGGCTGCACAGACAGTTTGTGATGGGGAGGAACAGAATTGAACTCGGGTCCTCCAAAACATCTTCAGATGGGGCAGGGTGAACACTCAGCAAGATCCCTCTCCTCCCTTCGCCAGCATTTGCAGGAGCAGAGGAAGGGTCCAGCTTGGGCAAGGGCCAGGGTGTCTCCCCAGGGTTTGCTCCTCATGGGCTAGTCCCAGGTTTGCCCGACTGCTGGGCTGCAGGGCTGGAGTGCTTGCAGGTCACCCAGAACCACTCTGTGTGGAACTGTATTTCCATGTTTAAAGGTTCGGTTTTAGCCAAGTTCATGTTCTGGCGGGGACAGCATCCAGCAATCTCAACAGTAACGCTGTTTTGCTTAAAGGTTATACATGAAGGGGCAGCTGCCTGAGGCCCTTCAGCAGCTCTAAAACACTAATGTGCTCACCAGGATATTGGCTTCTCCTGCCGGCATCGAATCATGGACAGCCAAACCCGATACAGCCCTGCCGCAGCGCCAGGTTTGTTTCAGGTGTGTATTTAATCACTCCCACCACCAAGCAAAACCAAGATAGGAAGTCATGTCAGGTCATGCAGCCCTGTCCGGCCACCCCCACCCTGTGGGCAGTGTGGGAGGAGGAGGTTGTCCCAACAACCTGCTGCTTAGCCCGTCACTGCTCCTATTTTGGTGGCTGGAGTCACCTCCCTGGCATGCAGCCTGCTCTTTGCCCGGGTTCGAGGAGCCGGGGGGGACACAGCAGCCAGGAGCAAGCTGCAGAAAACGCAGTTTGTCGTGCTCTTTTCAAAGCCCTTACATTTGCATAATTAATGCTCCGCATTTTCTACCTATTCCCAGCTGTCCCGTGAAACTCAGCATGTGTCAGCTCTCTTGGGCATAAGGAAAACAGTTTGCATACTGATGAGATACTTACAGGCGCTGTTTGTCTTTGTTTCTCGTGCTCCTTCCTTGATAATGACAGAATGATTACAAGATCGCTATTTTGTATGCTTTTATTATTTTCGTCTTCTCGACACACAAGTAAGACTCAGTGGTACAAATAAGTAACCCATCTAAAAAGGAAAACAGTTTTATTAAGAAATCTGTGAGGTATGACAATGGTACAGACTTTCTTGTTACGTGATGGGTGAAATTTAAATGAGTTAATAAAGAAGATGTCTTGTGGGGATTTCTGTTCTTCTGCGATAAGTTTCCCGGAGCCTGGAGATAGTGAGAGCTGAGATACATTTGGTGGGATGCTGTTTGGACACTCGGATCACTGCTGCCCGCACTGTTCCCATTCTTCAGAAGAATGAAAGATCTCAGTAACCGGGACTAGCAATCCAGAGCTGCCTTTGGGTAGTCCCTTATATTGGTACAAATCCCAAGGGACACAAGCATTTCACTCTGGTGGTGTAACTCCATTAAACACTCTAATTTCTTGGTAAGGATGGACTGGTTCTGCAGTGTCCTAGAGCTTGCATTCTTTGATATTCCTTCCAGAAGCCTTGGGGAGCACAGCGATGGGAAGGACTTGCCTTCTTTTTAGGCTGCATCTCAACCACATAAAATCTCTCTCACCTCCCTGCAAGGATCAGAGCGACTGGCTTAGCAGCTGCTGTGGTGCAGGCCAAAGTGTGTGGTCTGCAGAAAGTGGTTGCAATTCCTTGTGATGAAAACAACCTGCGCTCGCTGCATTCAGCCACAGGGCCATGGCGAGCTGGCTGGTCCCCTGCATGCCAATTCTTTTGTTCACAGTCTTTTTTTTTTTTTTTTTGTAGATGCAGGGGCAAGTAGGTGCCTGTGACACTCTCCTGTATTTCAGAAATTGGAGTAATTTTTTTTTTTTTACAAAGGGCTTTGGTTGCCTAACATGAGGCATATTATGAAAGGAGTTTGATTTTCTCAGAGCAAGTGCTGAGCACTTCCCCAAAACATCAGATCCTTTCATAAAGTGTCCCACATTGGATATTCAGAATCAGTAGCTATTTTTTAAAATACGGGCCCTAATAGCTATTTGGTGGCTTTTTGAGGATAACCAGTTCAGTGCATCATAGATTTCTATGGCTTTATTTTCTCTGGAAGTTTTCCCTCTGGCAGTATGTTTCTGCTGTTGCATGACAAACATCATTGAAAGCCTGTTGCAGCACTTGCTTGCCAAGTGAAAATCCCGCCGTTTTATAAAGCTGTTGCATCTGTGGCTCATTAGAGTACAAGCAACCAAAGGCATAGAAAGGGCAAAGCAAGTACAATAGCAGGAGGTACGTAGCAATTTCCCAAAGTGTTGCAGGTCCTCCGGGGTGTAAGAGGTAGAATACTGACCTGCTGATTCTTTGGCTACTGAGTGTACCAAAAGTCTCATCAGGAAAGCAGACACCCAGCAAGACTTTGTTTCCTACGCTGAAAGTTCTCATCAAGGAGTGAAAAATGCTTCCCTCTATAAAAAGAGGCGGTCGTGGAAGTGAAAAAGAGAAATAAAGCTTAGCGAACATGATGCATTTTGGAAACCGCATAGTGAGTGAAGTAGAAAATTGTTTCTGCTGACAGCTGGTAATACCCCTGTACTTATTTAACAGGTAAACAAGAGATTTCCTTTAGTGTTCCAGAGCAACCCCCCACCCTCAAATCCATAAGGATCCTTACTTGTGAGATTACTCTGATTACACAGACAAGCTCGTTTTGGATGGTGTCCATTCCTTGAAGGCACAGCAGTAAGAGAAGAAACGGTTCCCTGCATTTCCCTACTATTCTCACCACTATTTCTACTTCTGCTCTGCGTCCGTGGCTACTTGCTTGCAACCTGCTTTACAAATTCAGCCATTAGGTGGAGCGTTTTGACTGTCAGCAGCCCAGAGATTTCGGCTGTGGCACCTGGGGGCTGGGAGGGAGGCTTTACCGAAATGCTGGGATCCCCTCTGCGCTGGGATCTGCTGCCTGCAGGTGGAAATGAAACAGCTAAAAAGGGGAGGGGAGGATGATTTGCATTTTAATCTGAGGTCTTTTCCATTCTCTTTAGTGCTGTCTTCTATTACCAGCTCCATTGGCATCCAAAAAAGTACAAATGGGGAAATCTGAAACAAATCGTACAACTTAAGGTCTTGGTCTCTCTCTTTTTTGTCATGCGTGATGTGTTAAAAGTTGTCCGAGACACAACTCCAGAAGCTGCTGACAAATTACTGAGTTATTTCACAGTTCAGAGGCAGAAGTGTGTACTCATTAATTTTTTGTTGCTTTTGAACAATTTGGAATCAGACAGCACTACTGGGACAACGGTTTCTTCCTGGTTTTGAGGTGTGGAGAAAAATAGTGACACATTTGCTCATTTTGATGTGGACCAGTCATGTCTCGTGGTACAGCACTGGCCTCAGTTCTTCCGCTGGCTAAACCTTCTCAGGGCTTGGGTTCTCTTTGCTGAGAGTAGCTGCGCTTTATATGCTTTCACTTAAATTAAAAAAAAAAAAAAGCTGGAGCTCTTTGTTCCAGTTTCATGGAGACAACACTCATCCAGCGTGGCTTAGCAGCCCTTTCTGAGCTCAGGGTGGGGGAGAAGGAGCTCTCAGCCCTTCCCCCAGTCCCTTTGAGCTCTCTCGGTGCCTGAAGCCCTAGAAATACCGAGCATCACACTCACTTTGTGGAACTTCTGGAGAAAGTGGCCATCTCTTTACAAAGCTGGGACCCCGAGGCCCCTGGGTTTGTCCCACTCAGCTTTTCAGGCACCTCAGCTGAGGCCTGCGTGGCTGCAGGAGGTGGAGGGAGAGAGGGGCACATCCAGAGGGCAGTTGACCTAGTGCTGAATTTGGGGACCAAAGGCAGAGGTTTGTCCTTCAGTGAGAAACGCAGAAGGATGAGCGGGGCTGCTGGAGATGATGGCCACGTGTTCAACTGCAGGAAGGGGACTGTGTTACCGCACTGCTGTCCAGTTTGTTCAGGGCCACGCTTGACTATCCAAATCACCCCAAACCAATCCTTTTGTGAATCCTGTGTTACTAAGCCAATCTGAGAGGTGTCCTGCTGATGTGAGGTGCTAGAAGAGATTTTACTATGGTCTAATTAGAGAGGACATAAAAAAATCCAAAAGACTTTACTGATAGCTGCTACTGGACGGTGCCTGGCTCCTCTGCTTGCCCCGACCTCTACCCCACCACTTACCACCAACCTCCCCCTCAGACCTGCCTCTGCAGCTGGGACCCTTCAGGTGCCTCCTTTATTCAGGTTTTCAAAAACTCCTGGAAAGCTACACTTTGGAGAATCCAGAGCAATGGGCTATGTCTGGCGAAATGATGTTGTCAGTCATCTTGTCCAGTCGCTTTAAAAAAAAATCTCTCTATGAGATGCTAATTCCATAAGAATCCGAAATTTTAAACTATGTCACCACAGAGAGGTAACCTTGAAAAACCTTTTTTACCCGGGCTTTGTTTTTTCTTTATTTTCTGTGTGCCTGGCCTGGTTTTGGTTGTTTGTCTGTACCTATAGCTAAGCCAGGGCTTTAAGGAAGCATTACTAGAAGTGGCAAAAAAAATTTCCTGCTACATTTAGTGTGGGCTAAGGACCTAATGCCTTCAGCGACCTTGAGAGATGTTTGCCTTGAAAAATGCGCTTTAGTAAAGCAGAGGGCTGTATTGTGGTTGAGGAACAGAACTGTACAGAATTACACCCATCATGCAAAACCACAAAAGCCAAGAAATATACTGGCAAAAGCATCAAAAATATCTGTTATCAGGTCAGGCAAAGAGAAATAGTGGCCTGGGAAGGCTCCCATCACTGCCTCTCCTGTGACAGGGCAGGAAATACGCTTAAAGGAGAAAAGAGGCACAGGGCCTCTCCTCCTGGCATAAGGGAGGCTAGGAAGGACTCCTGGAGACTGGGAAGGAAACCCTGTTTTCTGTTGTGTATCTCCCTTGAGCAAGGGTCTCACTGGGGCTCGAGCCTGGCCATTTGCACGCTTTCTGGCACAGCTGATCTAGACCTGCATACCCCTCCTCGAACTCTTGCTCTTTCCAAAATACCCATTTCTGGCATTTCTTTGCTTATCACCAGTGCTAAATTTCCTGCCAACATGATCTGGAGCGGTTTGGTTTGGGCTGTTGAGTGCAAGTCACACCAGTCTTCTACTGCTTTTCTAGCCATGGCCGCTGGAACTTGTATGGCCTCACCCTCTCCTTTTCTGGAGGATTAATTGTGTTAACTTCTGAAGTGAATCTCAATGACTTGCTTGAGTGAGGCGTTAGCCTTAAGGATGCATTTATTGCAAACCTCTGTCATGTTTAAGTGCACTTCAGGGAGGAATGGTCAATGGACCTGGCTGGATGATTTACATCTTACCAGCAGAGATTAAGGCATGCAGCAACCTAAAAGTTAACCCCCACAAGGTGAGTCTGCCTGACTTGTCCTGAACACAGGGTGCTGTGCCTGAGTCTCCTGGTTCTGTACCGCAGCTGAGAAAAACAGACATTGCAGGTGTAAATTGGAAGAGTTGAGGGCCTCCCAGCACGTGCTGACTAGCTCTCCTGGGGGGTACCTGCTTAATATCTGGCAGACAGAAGTTCTTTAATTTGTGACAGGCTAATGATCTTTCCAGGTGTGAATAAGGGGCAAAAAAAACCCCTTTAAATTTCTTTTAAAAGATGAGAAAAAGAATAATTAAAGCAGCTTCCCTGGGCTGGCAGGAGAAGCCAGCTAGTAGAGAATTTACTATACAAGACTGGTGCAAAGGCTTTATGTTGTAAGGGATTTTCTCAAATGGGAAATTAAATCATGGACAATAAAAAGTAAATTACGGTTTAGATTTAGTACAAAGTGGCCTTTATGGTTGCCAGCTCATAAAAACAGTGGGTGAAACACACCTCTGCACAGAAGGGTAGTCTTGTACGACCAATAAATTCCGTTGAGCCTCTGTTTTGAGGACTGGTGTGATTTTCATTTTGTGAGCCTCCAGCTGCCAGAAATCCTAATTCTTGACATGTTGTGAAGGGAAAGAAATCGAAGTCTAAGCCTCTTCAGCCATCGGGGGACATTATGTTCATGTCCCCTCTTCCACCCAGCAGCGTCCCTGGCCGGGCCAGCCCAGTTGTCACGTATGTGACTCGTGTGCCTTGTGCTGGCAAATGGGCTTGATCTCAGCTTGCTGCCAGCCTGCGCTTGTCCTCATTCCCTTGCTGGCAGTGTGTCGGGGCACTCTGCCAGCCTGGGCTGGAGGAACGGCCAGCCCTCGGCTGCACAGAGTCCGGTCATGGAGAGCGTCTTAAAAATTGAAGGGAAGTCACTGCCATGGGGGAGCAGGACCTTGCTTGTGTAAACCCTCTCTCTTTCTGCATTGACCTGCAACTTTATGAGGGTGGGTCCTTAGGATATGCCTTTAGGGTTCCTCCACAGTAAGTTTTAACCTGGATGCGTGGTTACAAAGCTAAGTTAAACTGGTGCATGGGAGAGTGGTGCTGTTAGATTTCTCTGTCTGCCACAGCTTTGGTGCACCACCCAAGGCAGCAACTCTGCCCTCACTTCTCCAAAACAATGTTTGTCGCATGCAAACTTTGCACAGAAGCCGTTATTACTGTAAACACACAAAAATCATATCCCCTCAGTAAGATTCAGTGACACTGGCTGCTTCTTACTGCTCCGTTTCACATTGCATTGTAAAATAAACACTTCCTAAGACTTTTAATGTGATCTGTGACACCTGCTTGATGTCTGTGTGCCTCAGGATTCGGAGTGGGACAGATGTCCCAGGAAGAGCTGAATTGTCCTGGCAAGTTGTTCAGTCTTTCTGGCTTACATTGTTCTCAGGGCCTTTCAACATTGAGCTTTTCTGAGCTCTTAACACTTGTTGCGTGTGCATCTGCGGTAATTAAGAACCCCTTGAAATGGTATATCTTTACAATAATAATGCATGCAGTGCATGGCCAAAGCGCACATAGATTCAGAGGAAGTTAAACCACTGTTTTTTCAATATCAATATTCATGAGGCTGAACATTTGCATTTGTGGTAAATCCTCTTGTAGCATCAACGTTCTTTGAGGATTTTTCTCCAGATAAATGAAGCATTCCCCTCCTTCCCTCACTGCTTCTACTAATAGCGTCACTCAGTGCAGCAATAGATCAACAGTTCCCATTAATCTGTGAAAAGGCAGAGCTTAGAACAAGTGCTTTTTGACAAAATTAAAGCTGACGCTGCCTACCACACTTCCTGGAAAAAGTACTAGTGGAGTTTCATTAGAATAAGTAAATACAAATAAAGTTCACCCTGAACAGTCGTCTTTGTTACAAACAAAACCCATTAGTTAGCAAGGAGAGTCTGAAGCAGGGCTGAATTCATGCCGATCTCAAAGCCTTTCTCATATTTAATTTATAAACCGATGATTAATTCAGTGATTAGCTAATTCACTTGCAGTGATTAATTTAATTCATGTCTTCAGGCTAATGTTTAAGAAAGGAAAAAAGCCCAGCTCAGATAGATGCACATCAATGTCCTCATGATTAAAAAATGATAATATAATGCCCCAGAGAGTAAAGGAAAAAAAGAAAGATTGAGACAATTGGTGGCATGATCAGTTGTAAGTTCTTGCCTAAGCTGTAGCTGTATTTTTCAGCTGTGATATTTAAATGTGTCAGGTACTCTAATGATCAGTGGTTTGAAAGATGAATCTAAGGGTCTTTCACTGTAGCTTTCCACTGTGTATTTTGAGAATGACGCTGCTTTAGAGCAGTCCTCCAGTTCTGCTTTTCTCTCATTTGTTTTGCCAGCTGCCTGCCAGCTCCCCTCCTTTTCAGCAACATCTTTCTCATGCCTCACCAAATTCTTTGATGAAAGCGCTTGGTACTTCTTAAATCCAGGCTGTTTTTTTCTATTTCCATCAGGATTTTCCTCAATTTTTGATGTAACATGAAATAAGGATGATTTGTGGGACTTCTCTGTATTAGATAAACTGGTCTCTTTTGGGACAGTATTGCTTTTACAATTTATGCCATCACTTGGCCATGGAGTTTGGTAGCTCTTGAAGTCGCTCACAGGGCCTTCCTTTTCCGAGCCATCATTGCTGTGTTTCTCTGATTGAGCTGAAGAATATAGCTGGTATTTCTCTGTTCTCTCAGGTCCACTCTTCGTTTCTGGACTACCAGTCTTACACATAGTTTTTTCATCAGGTGGTGGTGACAACTGCTTCTTTATGGCTGTGGCATTCTTTTCTTGAGGCTTCACCAGCAAATTTGAAGATGGGGACTGGCACATCCCAGAACCTGGATCTTTGCTTTTATCTTTTACAGCATTTGCATCAGGCTTTGTAAAACTTTCAGATACAGTTTGTTGGTTTTCTCCTCCTGGAGTATTTTTCTCAGGCTTTGATGATGTACTTGAAGGAGGTAACTGATGGTTCCCAGGACACTGGTGTTCATCACCCTCTTTTATAGCCTTTTCTTCCATTGACTTGACATCTTCTGCTGGTGGTGTCTTTTGCTTTCTGTCTCCTAAATTTTTTTCTTGGGATTTCACCACTTTCTTTGAAGAGGGTGACTTCTCAGAACTCGAATCTCCATCTTTTTCTTTCACAGCATCAGTACCAGGCTTCTTAAAACCTGAAGAAGGTGGTGTTTGTTGCTTTTGTTCTGGAGTATTTTTTTCTTGAGGCTTAGGCAATGTTTCTGATGATACTGATCGGTACTTCCTGGAACTTGGAAATTTGTTCTTCTCTTTTACAGCATTGGTATCAGGCGTTGTAGAATCTTCACATCTCATTTGCTGCTTGTCTCCTCCTGGAGTGTTTTCCTCATGCTTTGCTGATTTTGTTGCAGGAGGTAGTGGGTACTTCCCAGAACGCTGGTGATCATTATCCTCTTGCACAGCCTTTGTTTCAGGTGACCTGGAGTCCTCTGCTGCTGTTGTCTTTTGCTTCCTCTCTCCTGAAGAGTTTATTTCTTGAGGCTTCAGCACTTTGTTTGAAGGTGACTGGAGCTCCTCAGAGGGGTGTTTAGTCTTTTTTTCAGCTGACTTAGTTTCAGGCTTTACAAAGTCACCTGAGGACACCTGCTTCTGTGTCTCTAGAGGGGATGATTTCTTGTCGTGCTTCACCAATGGGCTTGGTGATGGTATTTGATTTTTTGGATCACACGGAGTATTCTTTTCTCCTTCACAAATATTTTTATGCTGTACAGGTTCTTTTTTCAAATTAGAGGGGCTGTTTTCCTCAGTGGTCTTATTGTCCTGCTTTGATGTATTTCTTGTTGGCATTGAATAATTCTTGACGTCTGACTTGATGTTTCTTTCCTCTGCACTGCCATTTGCATGTTTCATTGGTTCATTTGATGAGGACAGGTTGTGTTTCCCATTATTGCAGCAGATGTTTTCATCTACTGTCAGATCATGTTCATGTTTCACAAAATCTCTTGAAGGTGTTAGACATTTCAAACTCTGACCAGTATTTTTCACTCCGTGAATGTCGGTATCATGCTCTGATGAAGGAAACTGGGATGTCTGAGGTCTATGAGCATTCTCCTCATTTGAAGAGTTATTGTCATGATGCATCGTATCACTTGGTGTGGATACTTGTTCCTCCTCAGATTTACACAAGACGTTTCTCTCTTCTCTCTCCTCTGTGTCCATCTTATCATTTTCCTGTTTCATGTTGTCATCTGATGACAGGAGCTTATCCTTTTTATGTCTGGAGAATTTATTACTACCTTTTGCATGCTTCTTTTGGTCTGGGACCAATTCACTTGAGGAAGGAAATAGCTTCTCTTCCAGCATATCATTTCCTTGCTTCATGGTATCATCTGAAGTTGGTGTTTGGTTCTTCTCCAAGGGTAATAGGGTCTTTCTTGTTAGTGTGGTTTTATTTTCATGTTTTCCTGGCTTCTTGGTTGAAAGTGAAAGACAATTCTCAGTGCTCTGACATGTATTTGTTTCTTCAGCTGTAGAGTTTTCATCTTCTGTTGCATGACTTGGGGACAGCCCTTGGTTCTTGAAATCACATGCAGTTTTCTTCTCCACCATAGTATTGTTTCCACAGTTTGTCAACTCGTCTGAAGAGGGTAGTGGGTGTTTCTCACATCCATGGCTGGCATGCTCATCTTCCACACCACCAGCTCCCTGGCTCACCAGATCAATAGGTGGAAGGTCTGGGGGATTTCGAAGAGTGTGATGGATTCTTTGTTCTGCAATCCCACTCATCGGTGTTGGTAAAGAGTTTGATGAGGGTGACTGCCATGCCTCAGGGTCAGGCCAGGGCATCTCATCTGCAGTGACTTCTTCACGCTCAATGAAAGATTTGGATTGATTGTGACAGGTCTCCAGGTCAGTCAAGGTACTCTTGCCCAGGGCTCGATTGTTTGCATGATTCGTAATTTCATTTGTTGAAGATAATTTGTCCTTCCCAAAATCTTCTTCTGCCATGTCGAAGCTGTGCTTCACAAAGTCACCTGACAAAGGGCTTTGTGTCTTTTCCAAATGAGAAGAGATGTGTTCTTCTTCTGCAGTACTAGGTTTCTGCTCCTGGCTCTCATTTGAGGAGACCCTGTGTTTGGTCTGATTTACATCTGGATTTGATATGTCAGCACTGGAATTACCGAAGTTATTTTGTGGGCTGGGCATTTGAGGAGGCCGTAACTGCTTGGTTTTGGATTCATTTTGCATTTGGCTGTTGGGTGTTTTATTCTCCTCTTCCTTTTTATTTGGGATATCGCTATCATTTTTGCTAGAAGTAGAGGATATTTTATCTTCACTGCGATATTTTGCTCTTTCTTTGGCTTCCTCAGAACATTTGCCCCTTAAACCTGGTGCCTCATTTTGGACTATTGGTGGCCTTTTGCAAGAAGCTGGTGTTAGGAGAGTTAGCTGTCCATCTTCCATTGGAGGCTCAACTTCACAAGACGATTGAACTGCTGGAGAGTTAAATGGCAGAATATTTTCCAGTACTTTCTCCTCTGGAAAACATTTTTGGCCTGCAAAGAAAGGATCTTTTTCTGGCTCTGCAAGATCTGTGTCAGCTTCCTCTGAACTGTATACGTACATTGTTATTTCAGGAATTGTACCTGTTCTAGTATCCTGAGGAGTCTGTTCACGGGATCCTTCAGCTGTACTAGAGTAAGGCGAGTTAGAAGGTGGGATGTCTTCTTTAACATGTTGCACAGCATTGGTAACCCCCAACACTGAAGATGTGTCAGGCCCAGCTGGCATGTTATTCCTGTCGCAGTCTAGACTACGTTCAGACGAGGGAGGAGTACAGTCTGCAAGAGCTTTCTTATTACCGGTAGCAGAAGAGCTATCTAGATTAGGGTTAAAGTTGGATCCTTGCTTTGCCAAATCTATTCTAGCCTCAGCACAATCCCTTGTATCAAACATGGCCTTGGGTGCCACTGGTAACTCTTCTTCGTCCTCCCTGTCTTGTGCTGCAGTTGCCGGTGTTTTGTTCTCACCAGGCTCTCTGTCAGACCACCCCTTTTCCTTCAGTGGTGTGTCGTGACCAAAAGGCTGCTTCGTGGCATTATTTTTCGACCAGCTCCAAGGATGATTGATTTCGGTAGCGATGCTGAGTCTGGGCACTGGGACCGTGGAGCACACTAAATACTGGGACTCTGGACTGCTTAAACCTGTGGCTGTCATTGCTGCCGTGCGCAGCACTCTGACCTCTGGCTTACGAATAGTTTTTCTGCTCGGGAAGTTTTTAGTCTTTTTCTCACCTTTGCACAAGAGTGATGCTTTCACCTCTGCGGCTGAGCGGAGGGCGCTTTGTTCAAACTGCTCCTTCAGTTTGGACAGAACCGAACTCTTGTTGACTATTTTCGGCAAACCACTGTTGGGCCCCTTCTTTTTCCAGCTGGGAGACTTCTCCTTGGCTTCTTTTTCTTCTGCAGCTAAAAATTTCTTCAGGATGTTCTTCACTGTGTTTTTCCCACTGGCGCTGCTCCACCTGGCCCTCTCGCTGGGCGCTGTGTCTGCATCCTCCTCCCCTGCTTTTCCATCTCCTTTCCTGTCTCTGCTTCTGTCCAGCTTGTTACCAGCCCTGCTCACCCACAGCTTCTCTTTAATGACCAGTTTGCCAACTTCTCTTCTTTTCTTGGTGTATGGCTCACGATTGTTGTTTAGAAATCTGGACCGCAAGAGCTGAAATCTGGTTGGATGCTGGACCCTGTTTGGATCTGGACACGGTTGGTTACAACTCACCTTGTTTTCCTTACATTCTGCCCATTTTGTCCTCTTGCTGCTGAGCTGCGGATCGCCGACTGCGAGCTCGGTGACGTACAGCAACAGGCTGCTGAGAACAGCAAAGGCCCCTTGCTCTGTTGCCATCCTATTGAGCTTCTTCTTGAGCACCAAAGGGTCTACCAGCATCTTATCATCTCCGCAAAAGCGTGTGCTTTTGGTGCTGCGCAAGAGAAAACACGAATGTTCTTTTCAAGTCATCAACATTGCCACTACCTCCTTATTTTGCTTTAATGGCATGCTGCCGTGCATAAAATGGAAAAAAATACTTTAATTTAGAACTTCTCAAAAGAGTTGTCGTTAGTGGCCTGTTAAAAAGCATGCAAAGTGCTTTAACAAGCTTTGTGGGGCATGGTGTAGTGGGAGCGTGCAGGGCTTCACGTGGTCCCACACGGCACCGTCGGCTCTTTCTTCTGGGTTTTGTGGCCAGCAGAAGCACTTAGGGGAGCAAGCAACGCTAGTTGGGGTGACCGCATCTCCTCTGTGCCACTCCTCACTCATTTAGTATTACCGTGTCCTAATGCGTGGGCAAGATTGGAGGTGTTTTCCTCTCCTGCTAGGTAAAGTGTAGGTAAAGATAAATACGATGTGGATGCCGTTAGCAGGAAAACATGGTTCTGCCTCTGGGTTATAGAAACAGACTCAAACCTTTAAAACAAAATAACAAGGCTGAGGAGCAGAAATATGTCACTGATAGTTTTTGCTATTGGTACAGGTTAGAAGTCAGTAGGTACCTCTTCAGAATTAAAAAAAAAACCCCACAGGATTTGCATGATTTGCTTTCTGACAGTATTCAAATCCCCCATCAGGACTATGCTCTTAGATCTGCTTCATGAAGCGTAGCACCATCCCAACAACCCTGTCAATGTCCGTTGACTACAATCCCCTCTAATCTGGAGCAAGAAGGCTGATATGTGGGACCTACACTTGAGTTTGAAGAATCAGGCCCTTGGACAGCTGGGGATTTAGGCAATGCTTTAATTGGTGTGGATCAGTTACTAAATAAAATCCTGAACTCAGCACAAAAGCTGGAACATGCAGTCAATAACAATAGATGGGTCTAGGAGGGAAAAAACCCAAGAGGTATCAGCTTTCTGACACCACAAAAGGCTGGAAGGTTACTTCACCGTGCAGTGAAACAGCTTCATGCACAGAACGCAGCCCCCATACCGGGAGGGGATTACTTTTTATGAGCAGAAGTGGAATAAAAAATTCTTTAAATTAAGCCCACACGTACCAAATGAAGAAAGGCTGCAAAGAGGCTCATCCTTCAGGGAGTGTCAGCCTCGAAAGGCTGGGGAAGGCCCAGCTGTGCCCCAGCAGCTGGTACCCAACGGACTCGGAAAGAAATTGGACCCAGCCCCCCGCTGTGATATTATGGGGGCTGTTTGCAAAGTGGGGGGCTGATCCTCGTGGAGTCGGGTAGTGACATTTGGATTGCACTTGGCTGCATTTCAACTGCACATATTGAAAATTACACCCCTCAGCGGTGGGATGAAGTTGCCATCTTGAATGGAAGAAGGTCTATTTATAATGACTTTGTAGATATTTTTAAAGGGCAATAAAAGAAGAAAGCATGACAACTGGCCCGTGTCTAATGTGACAAACAATACTTCGTAGATTTTGATTGGGAACAACCACATTTCAACATAGCACAGGTGCACACTCCCACATGCACGATGTGATAACATCTACCCTTTCCCTTACTGACCACAGCCGAGGAAAGAAGGCTCCCATGTAATACCAAGATCCCTGTTTGTCACAACTACGGTAATTTTCAGAATAAAGAGAAAAAACAGAATTCAGAGTATAATTGAGGCTAAAAATACCCTGGTTCACTCTCCCTCCTATAGCCAGTCTGCTGATATTCTGACTGAAAACTTGCCATGGCAGAAGATCACTCCTCTCCTCCCTAAGAAGTGCCTGGTGTATTCAGAAACACACACAGGGCCATCTCAGCCAGCATGATTTAGGGTTGTCTCTGATCTCTCAGAACAGCAGTGGAACCAGATGCCCTTCTTACCTCTCCCTTCTGAACTACTTTCAATACAATGAACAGCCCGAGTAAAATATGGAGTAGTCCTGCTTTCAGTGAGGTCACCGTAGTCGAACTACTATTGGTTGTGAAGGGAAGAAGATCAGACCTTCTTTATATGAGTACTCAAGGTAATTAATCACTTATGAGCTATAAAATTTGAACAGCTTGATTGAAATATATTACTAGTGAGCTCTGGTTTAGTCTTTTACGCTTTTGGTAAAATATATGTTAGAGCATTCTTATAGGATGCCTTCTGAAATGTGGCATTTGTGGGAACACTGCATTGTCTTAAGTACCAAGACATGTTGCATGGGTTGAGTACTTGATTCGTATTCACCAGCAAACAGCAGCAGATGAGCAAACAGCTACGGCACCTTTTAAGGACATCTGCAGTTCTTCCAAGATGACCACACCTACAAACCAGCATCACAGCTGCGTAAATCTGAAATGCGTTCTGTGCAAGGGCTGTGGTACAATGACATTAAATTCTGAGACCACCACATAAAATGTGGGTAGTGATGAGATTGTGTTGTCCCAATGTTTGGAAAATACCATGCGTCCGCCTTGAGGAAGGAGGGCAAAAGTGGAGGGTTTCTCAGGTTTGGAAGCATGGCTACAATTTTCAACAGGCCAAGACTTCATTCCTAGCATTTCTTCACCACGTTTTCCCAAGTTGTATCCTGCTGTTCTTAAACTATGTGACCTATCAACAAAATATAGGGTTGACAGATAGTCAGCTCTAGTCCCACCTATGCCCGGGAAGAACCAGGCACATATCTACTGTGCACAGGAGGAACCCCATGCCAGCAGAAGTCACTTCCCACCCGATGACAAGGCACATACTTAGGCTCTTCCCTGATGCTGTGAAATGGCCTAACATGGACCTCAGCCTCCTTGTCCCTCTCCTCCCCCGGAGGTGCTGGTCTCCACTGTTTTGAATGTGCTTGGTGCTGCTTGGCGTGCTGCTGGTTTGTGAAGTGCTGCTGCATTGTTTTCAGTGTCTGGAGGACAGACAGCTTGGACCTCCAGAGGAGGCAAGGCCACCTTCGGAAGTTTCCTGTCTTCTTGGCCCGCAAATAATTAAGATGCATAAGACAGGCAGCTTAGTTATTTATTTATAGGTTCTTCGGTGACACTTATCATGGCAGCATGAGAGTGGCAACAGCCTGTTATGCTAATGGGCGGCAGTGCAACCCTATCCCGCCGGCTGGCCCGTCCCAGGGAAACCTCTGCAGCAGCCACCACCTTGTCATGGAGCGGAGGAGAGCCGATGAGCTGTGACAGGAGGAGAGGCGCCAAAGCTCTCCCCCAGCCCTGCCCGCACCCTCCTGCACCAATGCACTCCTGCCTTTCTGCTCTGCCAGGGCTCCAGAGGCTGCTGAGTAGCAGCGTGTGGTGGCATCCCATGGCGTTTGCTGAAACCATATGGCTGAAGCAGTTTCTGGTTTACTGTCCCTGGTGTGGAGAAGAGATGACCCTGTTGCTTGACCCTGAATTACGTGTGAAATACCCCAGCACCATTTTGCACAGCCAGGCAGCCCAAAGGACTAGCTGCCGCGGGGGCAGCACTCAGGACAGGACATGGGCAGGAGGAGGCAACACTATGGAGACTTCATCAAAAGATGGGAAAAAAATTGGAAAACACTGTCTGACTTGCACAGACTGCCAGAGATTGATGGATTGCTCTCACTTGCTGTTGGTTGGCTCTGGGTAAACGGCCACAAGCTGGGGCAGGCAAGGCGCTGCATTCCATAGGTCCCTTCATCCCCGGGCATCCCTCTTGCTATCCAGCAGTATTTGGTTCAAAGAGCTGCCCGTAGCTAAGGAAGGCAACCAGGAGCAGGTCTGCCTGCTTGGACCTATGTGCAGGCATTTTTAGTGCTGTCAGTGACAGGATGGCCAACGCGCCGCTCGCCTCAACAACTGCAGAAATGGTGCTTTGCAAGTTCAGTCTTTGGGAACCACCTTTTCAGTTAGATTATCTTCTTTGTCTCTGAAACAAACTTGGTCCCCCCCAGCCTGGATAGAAGGTAAAGTGGAAACAATTTCTCTTCATATTTTTTGTGATTTTTTTTTTTCCTAAAGGAAGAGGAAAAGGCAAAATACTAGAAAAAATCCTACCTTATGCAGGGTATGTTCTTCTCTCTTCTCTATTGCTGAATTTATTACAGGTATGCTAGAGGCATCCTAAACTAGAAGGAATGTTTTTAAAAAGTCTTGGTATTCTCTTAAATCAAAAGCTACTGACACAAATGCTCCTTTTGGTTTAACGTATCTCCAAAGCAAACAAGAAAGCACGTTGCGAAGCTGCAAAGAAATAACATGCTTAAACAGTATTGGAAGCAGCTCAGAGTACGGAAAACCTTTTCATATGGATATTGTCATGCAGGCTGCTATTCATAACGACACGGATCACCTGCTCCGCTTTCTGCAACATAGCATCCCAGTGACGATTCCAGCAATTGTTTACATGGAAAAAGGGGTAGGAAAGTACTTATGTATTTTTAGCTATCTTTTTAAAACACAGTTCAGCAGCTGGAGAAAGACAGGAGAAACCAACACCATGTAGGCAATCACTCAGGGTGAAGATTAGAAAGTGCTACATAGACCTCAGTTTCTGAAATTCTGAGGTGAAACATAAGGTTAAACACTGGGGACAAATTCTGTGCTCACTTCTGTGTGATTTCATTGAGGTTTCCAGATTTGTGTCCCTGCTGTTGCAGGTGCATAAAAATTGCCTTCACTGAGGTCTGCTGTTCGCTTTATCTGCTGTATGCAAATTTAAACTGAATAATAGTTTGTTAGTTTTATTGGAAAAGGAAAATGGGAAAAGAAAAGCGGAAAGGAAAAGGAAAAAGGAAAAGAAAAGAAGAAGAAGAAGAAGAAGAAGAAGAAGAAGAAGAAGAAGAAGAAGAAGAAAAGAAGAAGAAAAAGAAGAAAAAGAAAAAGAAAAAGGGAAAAAGGAAAAGGAAAAAAGTTGAAAAAGAAAAAAGTTGAAGAAGAAAAAGAAAAAAGAAGTTGGAGAGGTGAGGCAAGGCAAGATGAGGCAAAGCAAGGCATGAGTAAAAAGGAAAAAAGGGAAAAAAGGGAAAAGGGAAAAAAGAAAAGAGGAAAAGGGAAAAAGTTAAAGTAGTTGTAACTGTTTTCTTCCTGGTGTTTTTGTGGTGCTTAGGCTTGTGAAATGCATCACAGCCTGATTGCTGACCTATTACAACTGCTTGAAGACCTCAGCCAAATATTCTGATACTGATACAGCAACATATAATCTGCTCAATCTAAAAATAAACAATGATGCTTAGAAAATAGTGGAAGATTAATTTATTTACAAATATTTCAGCCAGTTATCTTTTAAAAAAAATATTTGTTCTGAAGACTGAAGAATGATAAAAGTGTAATTCAGAATTTTTAGACACATGGGTGCTTTGCTGTTCCTTGGGGGTATTTTTAGTGTTGGCTTTTCCTTTTCTGGAAGCTTCTAATGTAACAATCCTTGCACCACAGTGCTGATGCAGGGATCAGCGATTCATTAAAAGCTAATCCGTGAGACATTAGGTTTACAAGTGTCACAGACACATTAGATTTGAGAACAAGGAGGAACAGCAGTGGTGAAAGGATTGTCAAATATACAGAGAATATGCCCAGAAGTGGGTAATACCATTAGTTCTGCACGAAAGCATTAGTTCTGAAAATTAATTTTGTATGTGTAATTACTGGTCACAGCTGTTTAGAAAGTGATATTATAGCAAGTTAGACTGAAATAAATCAAAAGAGGTTTTATTTATTTTTTTCCATTTGAGATTATCTCACTGGTTTAAGCAGCGCTCTTTATACTCAGAAATCCCTACATCTGTAAAAAAAACCCCGCGAAGACCATAAATATCTCATCAGTCCTGAATAATTCAGCTACCTTTGCTTGCACACAATCTACATACAGCCTTTCAGACTAACTCTCGGCTCATTCCTTCGCTACGAACACCAGTCAGTTATCTACAGGGTTTGACATAGTCTTTATAGAAAGAGAAAATGGCAGAAACCGCTTTACTTTTCCTCCATGGATAGTCGGTAAAGATTCTCGCCCAAGTACTCGAGCCTCTCCCGTTGTTCCAGGTCCTGGTACAAGCCTTTGGGGACCTTGCTTAGGCCATAAACCAAGCCGTACAGGCAGCCGGCGATAGACCCAGTCGCCGCACTTTCTCCTGCAGGTTCAAGCACAATTGCCATGGTGTCTTAGAGTCACCTTCACATACACAACCGAAAAACGCACCTCACGGGGGAGAAAATACTATGCCGGTGCCGGAGGGTGGTGGGGCCACGTTGGGTCAGTCCCAAAGGCTCGCACCGCCCCGTGTCCTGCCTCTGGTGGTGCCAGGTGAGATCGTGGAGAGGTGATCAAGGAGGCAAGGATGTGGTGATGCCTCTGCTAGGGTCTTATTTGGGTTGGGGAACATCCACTCCAACATAAGAGCTCTTGCAAGTAGCTAGCCATCGCTAGGAGTGAAGGGTAGTCACAGGGGTCCCCACTACATGGGCAAACGTCCTGGTCTGGAGAGTGTACCTTCCTTCCTAATAGCACAGCATGGCATTGCACGCGCTTTAAAACATCCGGCCATGGTGAGTGGCACCGATGCTCCGTGCGGTGCCTGTGGCTTTGTAGGGCTCTGCAGCAAGAGGCCACGAGCTCTCTTGGTTTCCCTATGTTCAGTTAAAAAGCTGCATTGCCAAAGGCACTAGAGAGCCACCTGGGGTGCTCCATCCGGCTTTGTGGACCCTCAGCACAGGAAAGACATAGACCTGTTGGAGCGGGTCCAGAGAAGGGCCACAAAAATGATCAGAGGGCTGGAGCACCTCTCCTGTGAGGACAGGCTGAGAGAGTTGGAAAAGGGACTTCAAAGGAAAGATGGAGAGGGACTTTTTGTCAGCGAATGTAGTGACAGGATGAGGGGTAATGTCTTTAAACTAAAAAAGGGGCGATTTAGGCTAGATATAAGGAAGACATTTTTTACAATGAAGGTGGCGAGACACTGGAACAGGCTGCCCAGAGAGGTGGTAGATGCCCCATTCCTGGAAACATTCAAGGTCAGGCTGGACGACACTCTGAGCAACCTGATCTAGTTGAAGATGTCCCTGCTCATTGCAGGGAGGTCAGACTAGATGGTCTTTAAGAGTCCCTTCCAACCCAAACCATTCTATGATTCTTTGATTTTGGTGGGGGAAAATGCCAGCCCTTTACTAAGTCGTATTGGATCTACTTTTCAGGCACCTCTCAAAATTGTGAGACTTGGAGCAGTGTTTGAAAAGCAGTGTGAATGGCTTGCATGGCAGACACTGCCACAAGAAGGGGGTTTAGGGAGTAAAACCAGGGGTGCAGGCATAACGGGTGGCATAGCAGGTTGGCCAACGTGGCAGCCAACAGCCAGGAGAACTCTCTCCCACCCCCAGTGAAGGAGCTGGAGATGGGAGCTGTGGTGGGGACCTCACCTCCGTGGAACATGGAGCGGTTGCAGAGCTCTGTCCAGTCCCCGCCGCAGCCCAGTAGGGCATCGTAGGCGATCATGGGGGCGTCATGGCCTCGTCTGCCCCCCCGGCCTTCGGAGCTCCACCGCCGGTATGTCTGTGGAAGAGATGGCAGTGTGAGGGTAGGGCACTGGAAAAGGGGATGTGGGGCTGTGCCGGGATGGCTTCTCCCTGGCTGGGTGGGAATAGCTCGTCTGGCAGGGAAAGGGTGGGAGGCAGCTGCGTTGCCTGTGCTGCTGCCTGTGGCATGGGATGAGCCGGCATAGCGGCAGCCCAGGTGACGCCTGAGGTACATGCCTATGTCCCAGCTTAACACACCAAGTCCTTGGCTTGAGTTAAGCAAGCCAAGAAAGCCAAAAAGTAGGTCAAGATAGATTCCAAGCTCACACCCCAGACATTCCTTATTATTAAAAAAATTAGGGCTGGTAAGGACTGACCCCTTGTCATGCGTTTGCAAATGTTTCAATAAGCGAATTTTACATGGGGGGGTGAAAAAGTTGTGTTTCGGTAGTTTCTTTAAGGGCTCAGTTTCAGACTATGCTAATTGAAGCCCCCTTCTCTGACTTTTTCTTGATAAACCCTTTCTCTCCTCTTCCACAAGCATTTATTGAACAAGAGGGAAAATAATTTGCCAACGTAGAAGAAAAGAAACATTTCTTTCCCAGGAGAAGAAAGAAGAAAATAGCCCCAAAGCCCACAGCTGGGTTTGCAAAGGAAAAGCAGATTTTCTCTAGAGGAAGTACCTCCAGAACTCATTTTTCCTGCTCCAAATCCCCAAATGAACTCAACACTGACAGATTTATAGTAAAAAAACCCGAAAACCTCCCTTTAAAGGAAATGGGTGGCTTTACTCCCTGAAGTTTAAGTTACCTAATGGTAAGTTGCATTGCTATTGCTTGTCTGGCCCTTGGCTTCTGCAACATGTATGAGGTTTGAATTTCTGTCTATTCACTTTCACCTCAGCCACTACGTACTTGGTTGCGCTTTGCCTTCATAGACATCAAACAGGGCAGAGTTGCCCTACAGCTTCACTCTGCTGCTTGCTTTTATTTTTTTTTGGTTTGGTTTGGTTTTGCAACTGTGAGAGCATATTTCTATCTTTATGCTGTCCTCAGACACATGCAAACTTTCCGGCTGCGGCTTGGGTGCTGGCGGAGCAATACTGACACGCGTGTAATACTACCGAAGGCAAGAGGACTAAGCATGGAGATGCTATTCTGGGGGCGCAGGCAGGCGGCTCAAGTGTCGCTCCGTGTAGCCCTCAAGAACACTGGTGCTCTGCGCACGGCTGATGTCACCCCACCTTGCTGAAACAGCTTTACGCAAGGGATTGCTGTCCTCAGGACTGAGCCTGGGGGGACTTAACTGCGTCAAGGCAGCATTTCTCAGACATTTCAAAAGTGCAACCTCCCTTCGAGTCCTGCGCCTTCGCGCAGCCCTGCGATGTGGCACCAGCCCAGCTTCCCTTGGGCGAGCAAGGAGCGGCAGCGCCGAGTGCCTGGACGGAGGTGTCAACAAGCACCTCCTCCTGCTGAAGGCACTGAGCTGCTGCCAAGCCCTGGAGGTAATTCACACGTCCCCTCCTTGCTGTAAACCCCTGCCGTCAGTAATTACAGCTGCCTCTGAGTTCCTCACCCTCCAGGAGTTGACCCTCTGCCGGCTAGCGCTCACTTTCCATCCATTTTGTTTCCCTTTCTGGGTGCTTTCACAGTGCTTGTTTAAGCAACTCCATCTTAAGGGGACAAAATCCTCGGAGTCGAATTGGTCTGGATGACTTCAGTTTGGTTCCTCTCTCGTTTTGCCACGCGTGTCCAGCCCAGGAAAGTCAGCAGGGCGAGTGATTTGTTTGCAGGGGCAAGGCTGTTCCCAAGTGCAATGCGGTTTCTGCCTGTTCGCTGTGTATCTAACATGTTCCAAATGCTAGAACATTGCTGGAATCACTGAAAAATCATTTATCCTACATTGGTCCATCTTGTATTTATATATTCAAGAAGGGGCGATTTGTCTTTTATCCCCATATTTTTAGTTATCCCCAAATTTAAGCTGTGTACCTGCTTACACAGAATGTGGTCTTTGCTGCGTAGCAGTTCAAAGTGTAATTTTTTTGGGAGGGGGAAATTGCCTTTGCAACATACTCAGATCAATCCAAGCCACATTTGAGGGCTTCACTTTCACATCTCCTGCAGCTGGTACGGGCCTGCAGAGAGGTGTTCTTGATCAAGCAGGGGCCAGGACATAGAAATGTCCTATTGACAATGACACCAATGACACCAAATTACACCAGCTGTTGTCAAGAACAGTGCCAGATATTGGTGCTTTATCAATTGCCTGTAGAAAGGCAATCAGCTATACCTCCAGACACAAGTGGTCAGTTAGTCTGGAGGGAGTGCAAAGGAGAGCACTCCTGGGAAAAAGGCAGGCAGGATGGTTACCTTCTCATTTATTCTTTCAATGGCTAGAAGCACGCTTGGCTTATAAACAAATTAAGTCTCTCAACTGCTGTCAGGCTGTGATCTCTGGCTGGTGGTGGAGTTTGAGGGTCAAGCAACATTTTCCTTTCTTGTGCATCAAAATAAATAGCTCGATAGGCCAAACTAGGTGGTCTTGGGCAATGAAGGTAAATTTTGTTTCTGCACTAGGAATTCACGCAGTTCTCTCTTGAAATGATCATAGGGAAATACTATTGAGTTTGATCTCTCCTAAGTATCTGCTAAGACTCTTGCAGAACTCAAGGAACAAAAAACTAGCAACAAGTTCATGGCACTGAATTAATAAAATAAAACTAGAAGGAGGTCTGTTCTTTATGTTTAGAGTGAGCAATTTCTTATTATCCACAGTCAATCTGTCTTCCATTGGCAACTTTAACTGGGTAGATGAGCACCTAAAAATATACCAAGTGATTTCTCAGAATAGAACTGTGCTTTAATAGTCTGGAAAAAAAGGACTGATTTATGGGAAAAGGTGACAAGAACCACATACTTATTACTTCGCTGCTAAGTGGAGAGCTTTGAAAGGTGCCAGTACATATCAGAAAGCTGTAAACACCAGGGAAGAAGACACATTATTTCTCTTGAGTTAATAAGATATAACCAGAAGTCATGAGGCAAAGGAAAGATCATGTATGCTATAAAATAGTATCCCACGGGACGTGGTGAAACACCATCTCTCGAGACATATAAAACTCGCCTGGCACAGCCTGCCTTGGCAGACTATTGCTTAGGACGGCCGCCTTCTGGTCGAAGGACCATAACCAAGTCCAGCTCCTAGTACCTGGGGGGATTTCTGTGAGACTAGGGCCGCAGCCCCATTAGGCTTTAATGAGAGCCCCCAGCGAGACATTTGCCTTTTCCAACCCTCAAATAGATGTGGCTTAAGTTTTGTACCTGCTCTGGGCCTCAACACATCTGTCCATTAGGTCCACCTCTCTGCATTGTTTTCTCCCACTGCAGCAATGCCAGGACTGGTGGCGGCTGCTTTTTTACACCACCATATACCTGAGCCAAGGATGGGAGGTAGTTTTTCTTTCTTGACATCTTAGAAAAAAACTAAAGAGTTCCTGGCTGCTCTGGCATTGGAAACAGTTGAAAAATACTGGTGTGTCTTTTGGAAAATATGCTTCTTGGTTTAGAGCCTTTCCGAGCGCTTTCTGAAGTTGCAGTTACCTTTTCTCTCTCCTCTGCGTCATAGTTGTCCGGAAAGACAGGTTTATTCTGATTTTCCTCATTGATTTCTCTCTCCTCCAAATAAAACTGCCACTTGGCTTCAAAGTAAAACCAGTGTTCCTGATATTCTGAATGCAAAAGAAATTAATGATGTAGCATTCCATCTCAGCAACATTTTCAGTTCTACTTAAATAAATTTTAAAGAAATGACAGTATTGACGGGAAAGACCTCTAACCATGCCAAGGCAAACTAGCCATTCAGTTTGGGACTGTTGGCGTACAGTTTAAAATAGAATTAAGTGTTGCTGCTTTTTCCCTGCCTCTGCTTGATTTCTCAGCTGTGTGCTGCAAGTGGCTGAGGAGCATCCACACAACCAAACTTTCTCAGAAGGACGTAATCTGATTTTGCTTCTTTGCCCAAAGTACCATACAGGTGACCCTCTTTGGCAGTTAAGATTTTTAAAGCGGTTCAACTCCATGTAAAAAAACTTCAAGCTGCCTTGTAGGACCTGATACTTCCACAAGGTTGCCAGTTCCCCAACTGCAGACAGGGATCAGCCTTCAACCACGTGGCCCTACATGCCTGGCAATGCCCAGCTACCCTTTTCCTAAGTCCATGCCCTGGTTTTGCCTGATTACAGGAAGCCATTCATTAGAACCCTTAAAAAAGGGGGGGGGTGCATTTAGAAAAACAGAGTGAAAGTGTGCTCACAGCCATCAGGCCAAAGAGAGCATCTTGAGGGAAAAAAAAAATCACACAAAGAAAAAGTTGATGGTTGATGTAAACTACTGACACCCTGGTTACACCAGCTGGTTCCAAGACTTCTTTTAGAAATGCAGGTGATCTGACAGGTTTCTTCCTTTGCGGGTTTTTTTGGGTTTGTTTTTTTTTTCCTATTTCCCCCATGACTATAAAACAAGAATGCCTCAAAAATGAATGCTTTCTATGTAGCACCTCAACAGGCAAGGAAGTATGATTATTCCAATGCACAAGCTCAGAAGCAGAGGGATCAAGCAGTTGCAGGAGATTTTGGTTACGTGGACGCCCTGTAGCGTGGTCAGAAATCCCACGCTCCCAGCCCTAGTGAGGGTCTGCCCCATGCCTTAAGCCCAGCCTGAGATGACGGTCACATTCAGGTCCATGGGACTACCTGGCAAGTGGTGGCAACTGAATATCAGAGAGGGCTGCTGGGTCGAGCCCTCTGCAACTGAACACTGTGTCTGTTATCCGTGGCGGGGTTAACAAACTCTAAAACTGGAGGTCTCTGGCAGGATTTCTTTGCAGTGCGTCTCACCAACTGAGGAGCTTAACTTTAACGCCGGAGACTTTTCCCGCTACCAAAATAGGACGAAGCTCAACAATGTGGGCACTAGCCGGAGAGCGTGTTTCAGGAGTCCAACGCGCATACCTCCACACCGAGGGGTCCTGCTGGGGTGGAGTGACAGGGACCTGCTGCAAAGCCACTCGGAGGGGAGCTCGCTCGTGCTAATCCTGCACCTGCTCCTCATAGGTCTCGGCTAAAAAAATCCTGGTGCGCAATGAGGCGCAGACGAAAACGCGTGGTCTTTCAGGAAGGCTCCCCGGTGCTCCTTTCAGATTTTAAAGACACAGCTTTCCTTCCTGGGTAAACCTTCATTCCTGAGTGCTCTTGAGTAAAGATTTCCATTTAATTCAATCTTTCTCAACAGCTGTACCTTGAGATTGACAGAAAAACCTCTTTCTTCAGTGTTCTAATGTAATGATACTCGTCTGTCCACAACGGGTCTGGCCATTACAAACACATCACTCCCTGGCAAAAGGGGACTAAAACACCTTTGCTCTGAAGATTACATACATTAGTAAAATAACAATATCAAGCTCAGTAGTTGTGTTACGCTCAGTTGTTTTAAATCAAGGGTGCAACAGTTTGTATCTTAAATATTTGTCCAGAAAAGCAACAAGTCGAATCTGAATTTGTGGTCAAAAGCTAAGTCTTGGTCAGGAGGCATCTGCAGGTGAATTTTACCTGGCAAAATGAGGTATGTCAGTGGTTTTTCTTATGGAAAATACTGTGCTGTGCTAATTGATGGGAGGCAGCTGAATAATTCATATCTCAGCAGTCAGTTTGCCTAATAACCTGCTGAATACCATTTCCTCCCTCCCTCCTGCCCAGCAATCTTTGAAGACTTCCTCAAAATAAAACTGTGCAGTAGGGCATTATCACTCCTATTTGCCTTTGTATTATTTCCCTCAATATACCAGGCAGCTAATGGATGGTAGAAGAAAGCAGCACCACCTGTGACGAGCGTACAGCTTGAGCAGAGAAAGCGTGAGCACAGACGGTGGAGATGGGAGAGGGGGGGAAGCAGCAACAATGGAGAGACTGGGGAGTGACATTTCTTCAGCGTCTTTCTAGCTGAATGTACGTTTAAGAAAACAACCCTTTTGATTCAGACACATTACCTGCCATGTGGCGAATGGTCTTCTTGCAGTATTCTTCAGCCATCGGCACAACCTTCATCATCTCTCTTCCCCACTGCACGAGGGGTTTCCCTTGTATTGCATACGCCACAAAAAGAGCTGTGCATAGGGACCCTAGAAAGCCTGGAATTCATAGATAACCATGATTATCAATGTGCCGTCTCTGCACTTACCATCCTTGCCATGTCCTTCATAAAATCATCAGTGGAATGCCTCATGACTGTTGGGTACGTTAACGAAGGCACATAACCTACCTCTGTCTGTTTGCAGGCTGGCTGGTGGCTTGTTGAGATTCTTGGCTGATGCATGGTGCCCGTTGGTTTACAACTTATTTTACATAGAAGGGAGCTTCTGTTCTCAGTGGTGTAACATGACAGAAATTGAGGTAGGGGTCAAAAATAAACATCGTCCACTAATGTGATACTGAAAATCTTCTAATTGAAGTCACATGAAATAATTGACTTGTGCAAAGTGATTCAGTTACAAGCTGTATCTCCTTGCTTACAGAGTCATCCAGCTCAAGGGCTGTAGTTGTTAGATCTAACACTATTTCTGGCTCATTTTACTCTAAGGGGCCAAGACCACGTCTTACTTGGACAATTGCTTCTTTTCGCTAAGGGGACAAGCCCATGTCCCCTTGGAGGAAATGTGCAATCATCCAAGCAGAACATGCTGTCTGCCTGCCTAGCTAGGTCTTCCACTTTGGATACAAATATAATAAAGATGAACTTTCTGTTAACGGGCATTTGATGCTTCCACGACGTCAGAAACAGAGAGGCTCGTTTCTCATATTTGCTTGTGTTCTTGGCATTCTGTCAAAGGCAACAAAACCAACCCAGTGCAACATGCAAAAGAAGGTTAAGAAAACAACTCAGTCATTCAAATAAGCCACAGGTGAGCAAGCTATTGATGCGTGTTCTTCTCTCGGTGCACATGTCCAAAAGCGTTCGCTCATGCATAGGGGTAAGCACGAAGTTTGTGTGTTTTGCTGAAGGTAAAACTGAATTATTTTAGGAGGTTACAAGCCCAGAAGAGAGGATTACTCTTTCTCTCTGCCATAAGACCTGCAATACTGGGTCAGGCCAAAGGCACGTTTAACCCAGGATCCAATAGATGCTTTCAGAAAGAATAAGAAAACAGCTCAAAGGGTCTCACTCGTATAGACAGCATCTAACTCAGCTGCCACGAAGATCCTTGAGTGTCACATTCAGCGTGAGGGTGGCAGCAGAGGGTTTAGAGGGTGAAGCAAAGGGTGAGCAGGGGTAGTAGGTGGTGAAGAGGGTGATAGAGGCTGGGACATGCCCAGGAGGTTTTCAGGGGGCTGGCAGTCTCTTCTTGCCCACTTCCCAGGTAGCCCACTCCCCCTGCTGCTATTGCACTGCTCCCGGCAACCCTCACGTAGCCTTCTGCCCCTCACCCAGGAAGAAAGCAAGCCCCAGCCTAGGTTTCTGGGTCTGCTTATTAATGCCAGTATGGACTGAGCCTAATTTGTTTGGCTGCTCTGCTCCCCAGAGCTTCTGGACTAGCTTAGGGGCAATTTTAATTACACAGCTTGATTGCTTTTAACGGCAACAGCCCTTCTTGTCCGCTTGCCTGATCCTTTTTGAACCCAGGTGTATCTGTTGACTTTGCAGCTGCCTGTAGCAGCAAGGTCTGCAGCTTAACTATGCACGATATGGGGAAGTATTTCTTTTGTCTGTTTGTTTTGGCCCTGACTGACATGCCAACTGAGTTTCCCCTGTCTTTGAGTTATGGGAATCACATGGCACCTTTCAGGATGGTAGTGAGGTCCCTGGTAGCCCTTCCACCCTTCTCCTCCCTGCCTCTCCACCGTGCCACTTGTCTCTTCTCCCAGATGAAAACTCCTTCTGGGTGTAATTTCTCCTTGTACAAAAGGCGTTTGGTGACTTGGATGCTCCTTGCTGCCATTTTCTGGCACTAGTAAATCCTTTCTGAGGTGGGAACCCAGAACTGCAAGCAGTCTTACTGCTGCTAATGCACTGTAGACTTTATATATTGGCTTAATGATATCTTCCGCTTTGCTTTGAATTCTTTTCCTCTAATTTTATGCCGTTCTGATGGCTTTTCTGACTGCTTCAAAACACTGAGCATGTTGAACATGTCACCATTCATTATGGTTTTATTTACTGCAGTTTAAAGCAGGCAGAATGAATACACGCTTACATAGCATAAAATTATCAGAATGACAGACCTGAATATTCAAAACATTAGATCTATTTATTTATATTTTGTTTAGGGAATGTTTCAGATTGTGTCCTAAAATATGTGGAGTTAGGGTTTTTGGCTTTCTACTTTTATCTACAGTGGTAGGATATGACAAAACCTGTCAAGAAGAAAATGGTATTATCCCCTGAACCATAAACTTGCATGTCATCTAGATGTACATGAATCCTAAAATTTGGTCAGGACAAGTGACATGAATATGCTTTGCACAAGATGGGTTATGTTTAGTTTTTGGGATTTTAGGAGGGAAAAGTCCTATGCCTGGGGCTGCTGTTTGTGTAATATACAAGCAAATATGCAAGCTTATATAAGTAATATGTACATGTATATCCTATCCAAGCGAAATTCAAACCAAGGCCTTGGAGTCTGCAAAGCAGAAGCGGTTTAACCAGGTGAATTCACAGGAGCCATGTTAATCCCCGCGGAAGCGAAAAGCAGCATTAGGGATCTCAGCGCGCTGATACGTCAGCGGACGTTACCTGTGGGATGGTTATGAGTCATTCGTCCACACTCAATGCTCACTTCAATAAGTGACTCCAGCCTTTCTGGCTTCCAGTATCGCATCCCTAAACACATGGCTTTTGTTGATGCTCCAAATCCAGAACCTAAAGTAAAAAGATAATGCAAGCATTTAAGAGGAGACTAATGACACCCAAGTACGTTGATAAAACATGAAACAAGCACATTTTAATCATCCAGCTCACGCGTGGGAACTCCTCGGGGAGTGGGAAATTAGCATGCAAAGCGAGTTACGAGTCTTGAAAGTTTCTTTGGGGGGAATTTTGCTTCTATGCATTCTGGTTTTACAAGTATACCCCAATATCCTCAAGTGCTACGAAGAGCATAGCAGGTTCAGAAAGCAGTGTGCTCTCTTGTTCACAGCCCTTGCTCAATTCAAACTCTCATGCCATCTTTACTCATTCTTGGCTGACACCTCTGCTTGCTTGCTCCAGGTGCCAGCACTAGAAACAGAAGTTTGAGAAGCAGATACGCTTTTACTACGCCCTTTATTTTATTAGTCTTCCTGCTGAAAACACATGATTAAAACACTTTATATGAGTATCACAGTTGATCTTACGATTTTAATGCATGTTTCATCCTAGAGAGCCCCACTGGTGGTTCACAAAATAGTTTCTTTCACTTACAAAGAGAAACTACAGGCTACAAAGCCAAATCTTCCAAATTTAGGCAATATCAGAACTGAGGTTTCCTGTGCGACCTGAAGTCACTGCTTGTGTGTGCACCCATGGTGCAGCCTGCGCTTACTGGGCTTGGACTTGGGAATTTCTGCTTCATGCAGCATGGAGTTTATTTATTGAATAGCTAATTTAGTATTTCTTTTAATCCTCAGCATTGAGCGCATGATCCCAGGTGTTTAACTTTTAAACACTTCATTGAATGGAGAGTTAAATGTGCTAATGAGTTTCTCTGCAGTACTTATCACAGTAATATCAGGATCCCACAGAAGTTTTAATGAGCTTATCTTCACAAGGCACCAGTGAGGTGATTATCTCCTCTTTGCAGCTGGTGAGCCAATACCCAAAAAAGCATTAACTCATTGCAGGCACCCACCCTGAGATGGATAGGGTTTGATTTTTCAAAGTACTTGGCATTTTTCAGCACTGTCTTTGCTCAATCACACGTCCCAGTGACCTTGGCTATAGCTGAAAGCAATCAGCATTTCTCTACTTGGTCCCTGGAAGATAAGGGGCATATTTATGCCACCTAATTTTAGCCACTGTGGAACCTGCGTTAGGAGCACAGCCTCCCGGTCTTTCCCAGATAGGCACTGTGGAGAAAGGCTGTATCTCCATTAGCCGCTACGATGGCGTAGTAGGAGCAATTCATTGTCCAGAGTGAATTGAAGCAGCAGATGCCAAGGAGCTACAGTCAGGGCTTTCAGACACTTATCTTGAGAAGAGCCCTCAGCTGCTCCCCTGGGCTGTGCCCGCTGTGGGTGCAGAGCACCAGGGGCTCTCTTGGAGCACTGCTTGCCGTTGTCTCATCCCAGCTCGGGTGTCCTAAGATCATGAGCGTGATCAAAGTGGGGTAGCAGAGATGGCAGGGAGATTTACTTCAAGCCAAACTGAAGCCTGAGCCAAACTAACATAAGCCACCCATAGGCATGTCCAGGTGCAATACAGACCAACTAGGGTCTGAATTTCAAGAGAAGAGCTCTTCTTCTCCCCAGAGAACAGCTATCCTGAGTGAGTACCCTGATTAGGTGATCTAATTAGGTTAGCTGAAGACATTTCTTCCCATCCTTCTCAGAGTCTAATGTGCAAATTTTGCATGCAATAACTCTTCCAAAAAAGGCCAAACACCTGTTAAATGTGACATGAAAGGTTTTCCAAAATACCATTTCATTCCCCCGCACACTCAGAGCTTGCTCCCTCATCCCTTGCTAGCCTTCCCGATAACAGTGAAAGAGGCCTTCTCCAGAACACCTTTGACCACTGCTCCTTATGAAAAGGCTGGATACTTGTTCTGCAAATGGTGTTTTTGCTCCTGTACCTCACACATGCTGCAGCTGTAGTGCCTGGTTATTAAGGAGCCAGGAGCAGGTTAAATTGTCTGCCTATTCCACTAATCACATAGAAACCATAAGGAAAAGTCAGGAAAGAAATCCAGTCTTTCAGAGCACCAGTCAACTTAATTGGGAGAACGTATCTTCTCCTGCTGCAAGACCAAACCCTTCATTAAACCATTTGATGCCACAGAGCAGCAGATGAGAGTCTTCTTTACTATGCAGTCCTGGTTCCTCCAAAGGACACAATCTGTGCTGGTTATCCAGGAGGGAAGGGTGTTGTGCTACACATTGCTGCTACTTGAATAACATCTCTTAGTATATCCAGAGTGGAGGATGCACTACAGTAATCTGACCGCTGGTTTGAAGGAGCTTGACTTTGCAACTTCATTGTGTTCCTCCAGTTTAGAATGTTACATTAAAATCTTCTGCAGAACTAGACAAGCAAACTCAGTAACAAAAAATTCCATCGCATGGAGTAACATTAAGCCTAGACAGGGCTTCAGGTGATCAGTGGCTGCTAGCTCCCATGTCTCAGTATCTACCCCTTGAATCAATGAAGTAAGGGACAGCAAGACTAGTCCAAGCAACAGATGAGACACATGTGTAAGAATATAAGGACTGTCCTCCACGTTCAGACAAAAGGTCAACCTAACTTATCATGTCTGACAGTGGTCAATGGAGAGGATACTTAAGAAAAGGTAAAAGAAAAGTGTGATGATGCTACCCCTTTGTACTAACAAAGCTGCTGACAATTTGTCATCCTGATCCAGGAGGCAGCTGGCTATTCCATTTTCTGCTTAATAACCCTTGAAGGATTTCCCTTGGGTGAATTTGCCCAGCTCTTTTTTGAACTCACATGAACTGCAGAATCTGCAAATTGTCATGGGAAAATAGTTGTGCAGCTAAATTAAGCGCACTTGTGCACTTGTGCAAAGAAGCCCTTCCTTTTGCTTGCTTTGAACTCATGACCTGCCAGTTTCATTTGAAGTCCCTAGTTCCTGTGCTGGAGGAGACAGTTGGTTTTCTCTGTCCCTGTTCATGTTCTCCAAGCTATCTATGTCTTTACAGCTCTCTATTGTATTGTCTCAGACATCACAGCCTATGGAAGCAGCCTGTTACTAATCCCACCATCCTTCCTCATATCCTTTCTAGTCCTCTTACACCCATTTGAGGGGAGAGAAGCAGATTATATACAGTAATCAAGAAACACCAGCTATGGATTTATACACTGCAAACATGCAAACGTGTTTTGTGCTTTCTACTCTGTCCTTTCCCATTAATTTCTAAGAGCCTATTTGCTTCCTGGCTCATACTGAGCACTGAAGCAACGTTCCTCTAGAACTACTATAGCTCCAGGATCCCTTCCCTCATTGGTAATTGAATCAGCAACTGCAACTGTGCATATAAAATTAGGATTTCACCCCACCCTCCCACTTTCTCCCTCCTATGACTTCATTTATCTGCATCCTTTGGTTCTGCTACTGTGCAACAGCAGCAACTTTTCCACACCACTGCATCCTACTACCTTTGACTTTGTTGACCCGCTATGCACTTGCATTTCCAGATAGTTTGTGGACATGTAGAACAGCAGTGGTCCAACACAGGTACCTCCTTCTCTGTGGAGAAGGCAGACTGCAATGTCCTGCTCTGTATTTACTGTCTGTTTAACCAGCTGTCTACCCTCAGGAGAACCTTTACGTCATCCTGTATCAACTAGGTGCCTCATTGCTTAGTGCTTAGTGCGACAGACCTTGTCGCATGTCTTTGGGAAATCCTAACAAACCGTCTTCACAGTGTCTCCTTTTTCCTCCTGTTTCTTGGCTACTTCGTGAGCTTTCTAATAGATTCCTGAGGTGTGATTTCTCTTCACAAAAGTGTGTTGACAGTTTCTTATTACATCGTTTTCATTCATGCGTGACATTGCTCTGTTTTAGTATGTAATACCTCAGTGTGCTTTTTTTCATGCTATGTCTGTAGAACAATAAACATCAGCTTAATTTTTAGTAAGCCCTGAAAAGGATGTGTCTTTTGTGACTACAGACCATTCTGCATGAGAACTTAATGCCTGTCCTCTGTATCTCCTGTCACTCTGTGGCTTATCCTTCATTTTTGCTCCCCAATTTTCTGCATCCAACTCATACTTTTTCCTCATGCTCCTCTAGCAATGCCACCAGCAAAAAAAGCACAGTTCTCAAGTGCTACTAGGAAGCCCTGCAGTTGCTCCAGTAGCTGCAAATAAAGACCTGCTTGGATGCTGCAGCCTCAGCCTGAAATACACATGATATAAGCAGAGCCAAGCTGTCATTTAACTCGACTTTCGCAGTGGCTTCAAAGGCACATCTCTGTCTCAGATTTTGGTTCCAGCTCTCAAACATCATAGATTCTCTTCTGAAGACAATTTGAGTTTTTAGCAATGAAACAAAACATTTTTACCATGTCTCAGAAACAGTGGACTCATCTGCATCAAAATTTTAAACAAATGGTGACAGACAAACAGAGGCAAACACTCAACGCTGAAAATTTGCCCCTCAAGATTACCAATGTCATAAATTGGAAACAAGCTTTTAAAATGGAAGACAGCCAATGGTTAGACAGCCTTGGGCAGGTCTTCTGATGGCCACAGGAATCTCACCAGCCTTTAACATAATGTGAGTACCTCTGCAGTGAGTGTGGCAATGAACATGAGATAAGGTAGCAAAGAGATCCATGGGACATTTTGACTTAAGAACTCAGTGTGCTGACTACATCCCCATGAATTTGAGCAGAAGAGCTTCATACCAGCAATGCAAAATCACCCAAGCTGTGATTTCACTGGTCCATGAAGGCTAGCATATGAATTCTTATTAGAAGTGAGATAAGATAAAATAACCACAGGAAAATAACATTTGATTCCAGCCCATCCAAGATATCACCCAACTGCTAGGCATTCAACACCCATGGGATGTTTTTGTCTTGAGAAGAAACTAGTGAAAATTCAGTTAAAAGGTTAATTATGTCCATAGCAGTGTGAGGTCCCACAGTGGGCTGAACATCTCTGCCTCAGGTCACTGGTTCTTTTGCTCTTGTGGTGAAAAAAGGGCTTCTTGAGATGTTCAGGATAATATTTGTCAGACCTGATGGAGAAGGAAGGTTTTAGCTGCCAGGTCTCAAGGCAAGAATTAATTTTAGATCATTCTAGCCCAGCGTATCCCAAGAGCAAATAGTTCGTCACGGAAAGCTGGGGAGGAGGAAGGCTAAAAGAAGACATGTAGCTCCAACACAGCAATGGACTGTGGAACAGCTGTGATCCACGACTGGAGGTGTTGAGAGCTGCTCAGGGCCACCATCAGCTTCCACAATTATTTTGACCAGATTTTACTCACTGTCAATCAGAAAACATATGACAACTGCCAAAGGGGCACTCTCTCAGATCTGCCTGGCTAATAGCGGGGTGAGCTGAATACACAGGGAAGGGATCCTTTTCCCTCCCAGCAGCTGCTGTGAGGAGTCGGGGCCAAGTGAGGGATGCTTTTTGTGTCAGAGAAAACTGACTGCAGAGACCCAGAAATAGCCATGGCATCGTGCCGCCGGGCCTTTGCCACGAAGTTGCATCAATACGCGATGCTGTTGAGCGGTGCCGATACGCGCCGCAGTGGTAGAGCATCACACCGACACAGCGCAACGCCTGCGTGAGCTGCCATCCTCTTGTGGCTGCTCAGGTCTACCCCCTCCTCTGATGATGATGATGTGGTGCCTCTACAGTCTTTAAAGATTAATTGCACTGTATGGGTATATGCGTATGTGCGTGTGCATAGCTGCATGCATGCTATTTAACTTGAAGCAGAAATTCAATTCATCATAAACTGAAATTATCATAAAGAGAAAGAAAGAGAGGGTCACGGGTAGGGAAACAGGGCTAAGAATATTAGGGATTATCAGCAAAACAGTCATCGTTGTCAGCAGGGCTTCCACCTGGAGGGTGGGAGGGAGGGAGGGAAGCTCTGCTTTCCCTCCAGTGATCCCACTGGTGCATAGAGCATTTCACAGGCTTGGCTTTTTGTTTCACATCTGCCGTCGTTGAAAAGATCCAAGACTACAAACATCTAAATGAAAAATGACAGAAAATATTTCTTAAAATAACCATTAAACTCAAGGACAAAGATCTGGACCCAGAGGCACACAGCCAAGAACAAAGTCTCTTTAAATAGACGTTAAAGAGGGAAGGGTTCATTTACGAGAGGACATCGTGCCCTACAGAAGGAATTCCTGGCAGATGTCTTGCCATCCTGAGGCAAACATGGAAACATTTCAGGGGTAGCAGCCTTTGAAGTTAGGGGGAAAAAGGAAACAAGTCCCATACAGCCACAAATACTGAAAGCACGCATTATTCGAGCCAGGATCTATAAATGGAAAGCGGTACCATACCCTTTTCATTGAAGGGTGTGTGCCAAGCGAGAAGGTAGTTGTCTGGCTTTAATTCCCTGCAGCCTTCAATGGTGGCAGGGTCTGGCCGCCTCCCCGAGAGCTTGTCGACAGCATCCACGTAGCGTTTTACCAGCTCCCGGTACAGGTCTTCTAAACACCAGTAATCTGCTCGGAGGAGGGAAGAGAAGGTTGCTATGTGGAGGCAGAAAAGCAAGAGAGCACTGAAAACAAACAAGCAAGCTCACTGTGCATTGAAGAACAATTCCTATTTCCACTTGCAATACACCGTGCCATGTTTGTGGTGCCACCTTCAACACATTTTTACACACCATGGGAGCGGGCTGGAGGGAGAACAGCCTCATCTCTGTTCTCGTCTTTTCCTGTGCTACTTCCCACTTTTAATTCCTTTAATTGGAAAGATGAAGGCCTTCAGTTTGTCAACAGTAGCTGCTCAGGGGCTTTATTTAGGCTGAACGGTGTGAAGTAATTACAGAGGTGTCTAACTGTAAGGTGAGCGTGTTGCCGCCACGGGGACTGAGTGTGCACATGAAGCCAGCTGTCCCTGGCTCAGCCCATGCCTTTGCTGTCATTTGCAGACATAAATCCAATTTAAAAATGAAAGCCTGTTTGGTTTTTTTTAACTACCACTGAATTATATTAAAGAGGCAGGTATGATTAAGCACAAAAGCAAGTTAGTGACATTATTTATTATTCCGTATTTTGTATTTATTTTGCCTAAAATTTGTAGGTCTTTCATGCAGGGACCCCTATATCTTATGTCAGTACAGTAACCAGAACAGTGATTTTATAATAAAAATTATTATATAGATCAGTAAAAGTGTAGAATCCCTACAGTCTATAGTATTTCCAGCAAATAAATTTCTTTCTGGAAAAAGTTCACTAACAGTCTCTGTTTATTGATTATTTTTATGAACGCCTACACTCTTGCTTAAGGAGGAACAAGGTTAGGACAAAAGGTATCAGGCACAAACTTGAATATAGGAATTTCCATCTGAACATGAGGAGGAACTTCTTTCCTTTGAGGGTGGCAGAGCATTGGAAGAGGCTGCCCAGAGAGGTGGTGGAGTCTCCGACTCTGGAGACATTCCAAACCCTCCTGGACGCCGTCCTGTGCAACCTGCAGTAGGTGGACCTGCTCTGGCAGGGGGGTTGGAGCAGATGATCTTCGGAGGTCCCTTCCAACCCCGGTGACTCTGTGAACCTTCCACCTGTTAAACATATATCGTTTCTTCAGTATAGCTGCTTCTCTCAGCTGCTGTTGTGTGTTGCTGGGCTTGAAGAGCCCAGCCCTCGGCTCTTGCTGAGGAAAAGCTTCCACTGACATCTATTACAGTTGTGTAATCAGTGGGAACTGAAGAGGCCATCGGGATTTGTCCGTTTATATGTTTTCTATGTACTTGTATAAACCCCATTTAATACTTGGTTTGACGCACAGATTGAATAACACAGGAGGGGGAGTTCTTCTAAAAATACCCTCATTTTGTCACAGATGGTGATTTCTTGACATCCACAGAAGAGGTTTGATTTAAGAGAAAGTTTAGAGCCCCATAAACCAGAGCCACTTGAAAGTATCAATTATGAAGGCAGGTGAATGAAAAAGATGCAGTGTAAAGCCAAGATTCCCCTCCTTTCACATAAAAAAATACCCCGTCCATTATGCTGGTCATCCCACATACAACCCTACAGGAACAAAATACTTTCAAGCTGCCGACTCTTTCCACATTTAGGAGTCAGATGTCAGTTTATCCGGATGGGAGCCAGGAGCAGGATTTACCGCCCGGCAGCTTCTGCAGAAGCCTTGTCCCCAGAGCCAGAGTCCCTGCAGTCCAGCACCTCCGGGCTGCCTGAGCCCACCATCGTTCCTGCACCTGGAGCCAGGCTGCTGTTTGAGCCATCAAGTCAGTAGGCCAGATTATTTAGAAATGAACCTTTATTTTTTTAAAACCTGTGCTAAAGTCAGAGAGGAAAAGGCTTTCCTTGTTTCAGGGGTGCTTTTGATGATTTTGTTTTCATTCCTTCCTTAATGGGACAGAACCCTACTGGAAGGAGATGTTTCATTTATCCTTCGTTGTGGGATCAGACTTCCAGTCTGTGCACGTGGTGGTTTTGGGGAGCACCAGCTCAGCCTACAGCAGTGCCCGCAGCCCCCGCTGCTTCTGGCCACGGCCCTCCTGGGATGTCCTCCACGCAGCCAGCGAAGCGCTGGCCAAAATCACCTCCCTGGGGTGAGAACTGCCTTTGTCCTTCACACTGAGCTCCACCTCACACTTGGCTGCCGCCGCAGCATCAGGCTGGGAGCCCCCCTCCCCCCGAGGGCAGTGTCCCAGTGGTGGGACTTCAGGGCGAGCCTAAGCCCTGGGCACGTCCATCCAAGCCGCCAAGAATCCCACACGTACCTGGAGGGGCGCGCCCAGGGGATGCTGCCTGCGGGTGGACAGGTGGGGAGCAGGGCAGTGAGGGCCAGGAGTATTTTTATTGCTTATTCCCCCTCCTTTTTTTCTCTTTTTTTGGCTGATAATGTTCCAGGCACCCAGTACATTCTTTAGTCTCAGACAGCGGCAGCGAGGGCTCCCTGCCGCATGAGGAAGGAAGGTCCTCGGGGCCGGTGGCAGCTGCCTTCAGCCTCATGGACCCACGTTCACCTTTAGCTCCTCTCTGTCAACTTGGGTGATTTTGCAGGCGGGCCAGACCATGATCAAGCTCAGTGGCTTTTTGGTGTTCCCCTTACCAGGAGGAGACACTGCTGTGGGCAGGAGTGGTTCTGTTTCCCTTGTGGGAAACAGAAAGAAGGACTTGCTTTCCTCCATTCACTAATGTTACTATGAAACGAAGATTTCTTACTAAAATTCCCCACGCCAGCTTGTTGCTTTCTAACCAGCCCATAAAAGCACCTTTTTAAAAAGCTTGTCTGATCAGGCCAAAGAAATGAGAGTGCAGGATAAACCCAGCTGACGGAATTTATAGCTGAGACTTTTTTTCTTTATAACGACAGCCTTCCTGCCGTATTTAAGAGATAAGATTTACTATTTTACTGCTAGTCCAACTGGCTTGATTACCGAGAAGTTAGGGTTTTAGAGAGTTCAATAAGCAAGAAACATACGATACCTATTTAATCATAGCCTATATTCAGAAATATGTTAGTCATCTTTGTTCTTGATAGGCTGACATCTTGCCCTTATCTTTAGTGTATTAGCTACCTCTTAAACCATTGGTTAGCTAATAGCCAAGCATGAAGTGTCCAACACACTCTTCAACTGATCTCCACATACTAAAATTAGAGCAGATTGGAAGCAGGCAGATGAAGTGGTGAAAGAAAAGGACAAGGGAAATTTCATTGATGTGAAACTCCATTGTGAGCTTCTGCTACTGTTAGTTACCCAGTGTTATGCCTGTTGGGAAAAATGAGGAATATTTTTACAGAGATTAAAAGATTTGATTTGTTCCGAAGAAGCAAAACATTGCTGAATGGTCACTGTCTTCTGGTCTACATTTGACTATGATCTTGACAGTCTCAGAAAGCTCTAGTCCAATGGGTAGGGTGTCAATACAAATATCATTGCACTTTACAAAAGATTATTCCACCTTAAGAGAAACCAAATGTCATCTTTCAAACTATTGTGATTTTAGAAGACAGAGATTAATAACATCAACTATTCTGAAAGACTTTATTATGAACATAGTACGTTAGAACATTTTTTGGACTAAAGACACAGAGCTCTCCTTAGAAAGCAAATTGTTCCATTTCTGGCCTTGCAGGTGCAACCCTTTGCCTGAGGGGCAGCAAAGAGGAGACAGTGCCCATGATTTTGGTCTCAAAGAGGTATTAAGGCGACTCTACTCCAGCCTGGAGTTCTGAATATAAACATGTTAAAAATGCACTTAGAAGAGCTCTTATCTTTTACAGAAGAATTTCTAGTGGCTATATTATGCCCTGACGTGTTCCAGCGTGCAGATAATCTACTTAGCAACTATTTTTGTTATGCTGAACATGCAGTATTTTAGTCTTTAAGCTTTAACCAACTGTGTAAACCTAGGGAAAACATAGGGAGAGCCCCCTCCACGCTCAAGAAATCAAAACTCCCTGTTTTGTGTGATGGTTGCAAGATTACGTTCATGGAGGAGACAAGCTAGCGCACATCATCATTCACATAAGCGGCATTTCTAACACACTTTCTCATGACGTCCCCAGCCCTCAGCCTTATTCTAAGAAATGCAGCAGCTCGGCAGGTTTGTTCCTTTGCCGACTGCGTTTGCTAGCCCCGGCGTACCTACCTGTGATGACAGCCTCTGCTGTAGCCATGTGCATGAGCGTGTTGTCACTTACTGGCCACTTGTCGGGAGAGAGCACCAGGTTCTCAAGCCCTCCAATTTCCTTCAGCTCCTGCTGGATTTTTGCACCTAAGGCATTGTTTTCCCGGGAGAAATTGCGATAACCAAGAGCATCCCCTACCCCAGCCAACACAAGCGCAGCCTTAAATTTATCCATCCCCGAGACACTTTCTGCTTTCCTTTTGTCCGAGACAGCCACCGAATCTTGATCTTCCTTTGTTCCTTTGCCTTCGGCTCAGCTCCCCCGACACTTTATATCAGCCATTGTGTCACACCAAGAGCGCTCTCTATAAGGCAAGGACTTCCTTTTCTGGCTCTGCAGATGCCATCTCTTGTCCGGGACCCGACGGAGAGGAAATATTTCATAACCCAAGGATTTTGCAGGGGCTTTGTTCAATGAAACCGCAACAGCGGACCTGCAAAGTGAAGTGCAAACCCCTCGTTTCTGCAACCCGGCGTAAAGCAAGCCAGGAAATCCTTAGCCCTACCCAGCGTAAGTAACTCTACACCCAGAAAAACAGATGCCTCCACTGGGGTGTTTATTTATTTAATAACTTGTAAATTAATATATTTTCCTGCCCTTTTTCTGATGTGATGGAGTCAGCCTCCACTTCAGGAACTAGTCAGAAAGAAAGGCTGTGATAAAATGAGTTTCCAAATTCTGTAAACACTAGAATGAGGGGTTAGGCAGTAAGAAATCTACTCAAACACAGACGACTTCTCCCATTTCCAATTATGCCCTATGGCAATATTTTGTCAACAGCTTTCTTGCTCTGTTTCACCTATTACAACGATGTTTTGCTAATACACTGCACCTCTGGATAAACACTGAGCAAAACACCAACTTCAATCCCACGCCTCTTACTCCCTGGCAAAAAGTGACTTTTTCCTAAGGCCAAGCTCAGGTGCAGCGCACATTTGGACTCTGGAAGGAACCTATTTTGGAAAGATGTATTTAAATGGCATCCTGTGAGTCTAAGAAAGTTCATATATGAAGAAATCTCACTCGGTAAGAACCGAGCTTTATTAATACCATCCTTTCAAACTTGATGCTCATGTAATTATGTGCTTCATTCTGTTATTGCAGTTTTTTCCTGTGCTTCTGCCATGCAGTGCAAGAAGGGGCTCTGAAGCCTGGCAAGTCTTTTAAACATGTTTTGTCCACAAACACATCTCTGTGTAGGCTCAATATCTTTCTTTTCAAGGGGTCTGCTGAGACTGACTCAGATTGTGGTTCCGAGTCACTTTCCATGCTGTCCTGAAGACTTATAAATTACTACTAACTGTCATTTTGATAAAGGGTATCTGGGGAAAGATCTTCGTTCTTCTTTGATCTTTTTCAGAAAGCAATACTGATTGCTATTTGGATGGAAGTGGAGAGAATTCCAAAGGAAGCATCCTCCTATCACCCAGAACAAGCAGCCCTGGACTGAGTTATTGATATGTATAGAAATATCGCTGTACTTCACAAGAAAGCTTAATGCAGTTTCAGAACACAGACAAGCATTGCTGTCTCTATTCTCCCTTGTAAGACACAGGATGCCAAAGCGGTGAAAAGTAGCCTCTGTTTGTGCACTCGTGTTTTGAAGATCAGGACTCGGGCAACAGGAGTGCTGAGTATTAAGAAGAGGACACTGAGAGAATGTCCTCGTTGCTAGGAAGGAACAACTCTGAACTGAAAAAGCACCAAAAAAGGGGCAACTGTGGCTTAAGATACTGGGAGCACTATACAGGGACCAGGGGAGATGGAAGGCCAAGTGTGGCCGTGGCCAGCTTGTTCTAGAGATGGCTCGCCATGAGCAGTGAGGATGCCAGCCCCTCTGCCCTGCACGGCTGTGGGAACAGCCACCACCTCCTGCAACCCGGGCATTTACGCAGCGCAGAGGTGATCTCGGAGCCACCCCTGCACTGCCAGAGTTGCCTCAGGTTCTGTGTATCTGGAAACGAACACTCAAAATGGAAACTAAGGCCAAGGCAGCTTACAAAAACCACATCAGGCAGAAGCAGTGATGCTGCTGTCTCTGTTACAGGTCCACGCAGCCTTCTGCAGCACCCAGCTCTTCTCTATTCCCGCAGAGCGCTATGATTTGGAAGCACGTGGGAAGTTGAACTTGCAAAGCAAGGACAGGAGAAATCACCTGCTGAGGCACCTCGGAGAGCTAGTAAGGGCCTCATCAGATGGAAGGTTCCTTCCTGAAAATGGGCAAAGCTATTCTTAGTTTTCCATTTATCTCTTCCTTCTGAATATGTCTGGCAGTTGCACTGCCCTTTTGCCTCCCGTGGACTTTACCCTGTTGCACGCACACTTGGCTGCTCGTAACACAGTCCAAATTAGGAATAAAACCTTTGGCTTTAGAAACAAGGCTATAACAAAAAACCACAGAGAAGATTTCAGTGAAGTTCTGTTTTTCAACTCTGCAAAACGGAATATGCAAGAAAGATTTTAGCTTTCATTTAATTTGCTAATTGCACATGAACTTTTCACATGGTACTTTCAGACACGATGAGCTTTCTGGGCAGAAGTAGGTTAGGCACGCTGATACCTGATACCTACTCCCTCCAAAGGAGACAACTATTTGCAAAATATCATACATGCGTATCTTAAACACAGCCAAAATACAGTAACTTCATTAAGAGGGATAAGTATTCACTTATTATATGTATTCACAATAGGAAAAAAACTCAAAAGTAGAGCTAGCAAAAAATGTTTGGTAAATGTTGAATCAGATAAGAACACAGCTCTGGTGACCTCTCATTAGGATACGTATGACAGCCTTCAGATAGGGAGAATCCAGAAAAAAAGGAATGGAGAGGCAGGACAGAGAAAAGACTTCTTCATGCCAGTGGCAACGCGCTGTTGTTTCAGCTCAACTGTGTTTGAAACCCTACAGGAGAACATGAAGGCACGCCTTCAGCAAACGTGGCTCCACCTGCCTCCTCCACCTGAGAAGATGCGAATCAATGATCTCCACTGCCCCGGAAAGGGCTGCTGGGCGATACAGGCACTGTTGGCTTTAATGAATAAATGAACTGGTGAAGGGAGTGTGGGTAGAGACTGCTCTGTCAGCACAAGCCCTTCAGCATTTTAAGCTAAAAGAGCTACTACACCCCAAGTACTTCACCTGTGAGCAAGTGATGCTTCTGCTGTTCAAAGACACTCAGCAGAGAAATGCTCTTGATTCCAAGTTCACCCATCCAAAGGATGCAGAGCCACATCCTAGACAAGTAGGGTTGATACCAGGTGGGTGTCAGACTTCTGTCGCAGCTGCATCTTTGCAACTACTGAAGTGAAGGGTTTCACTTTGGCAACAGGATCACTCCTTTAGGGATGATACTAATTATAGAACACATTATTTGAGATCCAGGAAAAAATAGACCTGTTTTACTCAATTCTTTAATAGCGGGGATGAATAATTTTCATACCATTTTACACTACTGCCTTAAAGGAAAAACATTCCTTTAACACTACAGCATGGACTTTCTTCTTCACTCTATTGATGGAAAGCCTGTGTTATGACATGAAGCTTGTGTCATGACGTGAAGCCTATGGGGTTTGCCTAACAACAAATAGAGTATTTCATTGCTTGGAAAAGAGGCGCAAGAAAGAACACATGCGAATTTGTCAATTACAGGCACCAACGGAGGAAGTATCCCAACAATTATACTCCATCAAACTTTGAATGTGCTTACAGTTCCCCAGGCCTTTCTCACTAAGAGGTGAACATTATACCCACTTGTCTGAAACATGGAATTTTCTGCACGTGGTTGAAGAGATAGCTGCAGCTGCAGACCATTCTGTCAACAGCTTATAGCAAAAAAGCCTATTTTAGAGGTGTGCCATCCTCACCTAATTCTACACAGCATACTGTCTATAACGCAAAGGTCAGAACACATGTTTTGTTGAATACTTTTTTTAAAAAAGTTCTCATGGTTGTAAAACATTACACTTTTTCCCTTTCAGGACTGTGCCTTTTGGTGTGCCAGGTGCCGGTTGGCATGCGCTGAGGGAAGCTACTGGTGCTGATGTTTGAAAGGAAAAGAGCTCGAGATGGTCCAAGTATCAGCGTCAGCAGTTTCATTGTTACAGGAGAAGGAAGACAGACTCGTGCGACACCGCAGCAGCCAGCGGTTGGTGAAACAACCTGCTCACAGGACAAGGACACGTAGTTCCGCTGCTGGGCCTCCTCATCCACTGGGATACTCGGGTGCTCCTCTGCTCACCAGGGATGGGAACCACTTGAACCACCAGTGCGGCTGGGCGTAGCGTCACAGAGGCTGGAGAGGGATACCAGCTGGGACAGTAACACAGAACAACTATTTATTTCGACTTAAATTTTCAGAAGAGAATTAAGGACAGGTGAATACACACCTCTGAAGGTCTTTGCACAGACTTCTGAGCATGCTGCTTCCCCTACAGAGTTCAGAGCCTAGGACTGACCAAGATTTTCCCTCTCATGGCGAGTACAAACTAGCGACACAAATTGCAGAGCGTTTGGTCACTAGCAGGTATACGTAGCGGATGCAGCGCTGCAGCTAAACACCGTAAGCTTCTTACAAGCCTAAAGGTGGCACAGATAAGGAAAATAAATATTTATTATAACTGCTAAAAATTCATGAGTTACATCCTTGCCCTCTTCCAACTGACAGAATAATAATGCAAGAATCTAATAAATTACCCAGAGAACAAAAAAACCCACCAGCCTTTGCAAGGCTTCCAAAGCAGAAAGCTGACAAAAACCAGAGACATCTCACATGACTGACTTCAATCTTTCATGTTGACAATCCATTTATTCCTTTTTTCCATTGCCACAAAATTTACACACGTACAGCTTACTCAGCAGCAAATTGCTCAGGTGCACTGAATGAGCAGACGCCTGCAGGTTTGCTCTCCTTGGCATGACATACACGATAAATTACATTTAAATTTAGAATTGGCAAGTACAAATCCTGTGGCTCAGTTTCAAACACTCTACAATGTAAAACCAAACAACGTGGCACCAAGTTTAAAAATACATACAGCATGTCGAGGAACTAATACTGCATGTACTGAACAACTTGAAGACATCTGTACCATTTATGAGTATAAACCCATCAGCCTAGGTCTTAACACTGTAACCAGTTTACCTAAAAATTGAGTCAGAGTGCCCTGTAAAGTGAAACACTGGATAGCAACAGATCATTAAAATACATAAGGAACTCACCCTTTGAAAGCAGTTTATTTGCATTTATTTTAATGATTGTTCAAGTGTGAAGGTGTTACTCCATGCTATTACTTACGGGAACATAAAATGTATACGTGGCTTCAAATGGGGAGAAGACTAGGAAGAACAAGAGAAACAGAAAAAGCATACTATGCCTAGGAAGCTGGCTGAAAGGGAGCAACTCCCATCTTGAGGATATTTTTGCCAGTCTTTGTTTGGAAGGTGTCTTCCATGAAGGATCCTCACAGGAATGAAGCTTAAGAGTATGACAGTAAGTGTGTATATATAGAAACTGAATACTGTACTAAGCACCTTTCTTCTTCCTCAGATTAACAAGACAAAAAACCTCAATCCACATGCATTTTTTTTATGCTCTCTTTATTTCAAAAGGTAAAAGGTTCATCAGGTTGATTTGAAGAAGTTCTCACTTGCACTCTAGCACTATGAAACAATGCGGTTACATCACGTAACAACAGATGAAACTACTTCTGGTCAGTTATATTATAGCTATATATTTTAAGTGGCAATTGTGTATATAACAAGCATTTAACCACTTTTGGCTGGGTAAATGCACTGATGTTATGAGATGTTACACATTCTCCAAAGCCTACAGGACAGATACAGAAACAGCTTGTTTGGGGAAGGAAGAGTAGGTGAATCAAACGCATTTAAAAGAGCATAATACTGTCTTTAAATCTCTGTTGACTTCTGTGGAATACCTGGACCTATGTACACCAACGCCCTTCTAAAAAGATGTAGTCAGAAAGTAATAATTTGGCTTAATATTACTCCCTAATCTCTACACAGAAGAGAGAGGCAACCGAAGACTGAGACACTGACATCTAGCGGCTGCCATGCAAGGTCTAACACAAATACTGCTTAGGATAAAGACTGCTGCTAATAAATTACCCAGAGGGCATTTAAAATTTGCCTGCTATGTTCTTATTAACAAAAAATTTGCTAATTTGTCGAAATTTGTCCTAGTCCTGCTTTTTAAACATCACGCACAACTGAAATGCTCTCAAGCAGAAGAATGAAGGTAATCTTTCCGTAAACAGCACATACATTTGTTCTTGTAGACTGCATTGACATAATAAAAGCTGACTGCTTATACGAAACTCTAAATATTAGAGTTTAGGAGAATATTGTAAGCTTTTATACCCTCACAACTACAAAATAAAATAGCATGCTGTCATGCAATACTTAAAATGATTTGAGGTGATCCAAACAGATATAAGTTAATATAGCTTAATGCACTATTTTCTCCAAAATTTTTGCATCTATTCAGTTCTGATTGCAGAAAATATTAATCATAGTTGTACATACTCCCCAGCAACTCTTTAAAAAAAACTTTTACTTTACTGTGGCTATGACAAACTCATTTTGATGAGGTAGCATTTCAGAGAGCCCGGCATGAAGACGTGTTGAATAGTTTCTGGTAAAACTTCTTTGTGTTTAGGCATCGGAAGACACTGTTGAGAAAGAGGAGACTGACCTCTGTACACTTTATAATCAATAGCTGATGAAAGGGAGAAAACAAGTGACTGAACAAACTCAGATTTGGTGAAAACTGGTCCAATTCCACTAGCCTTGAGATCAGCTATACTGCATTAATTCGATTTCCCCCATTCCCTACTCACCCCAAAATACATCCAGAGGCATGAGTGCTTATCTTCATTAATGTAAAGTCTCCTTACCCCAACTATTTCCTCTAAAGTGGAAGCCAATGAGTTAAGTCTTTGGGCTTATTCACATTTATCTTCTGTGACATCTGACAGGAACTGCATTTATAACTTTGTTGCACTTAGCCAGAATTTATGATGTGTTTCAGGCTACAAAAAATTAAAAGTTGTATTCCACAAGTTCATTATTTAAAATAAACACATAATCAAAGACTAACTGAATTATGATAATCAAACATGAATTATAAAAGCATCTTTGGTTGTTTAATGTCTACTTGAAAATGCTTAATAGAAAAAGCTGGAATTGCAACACGGGACAGAGTAGCAGCCCTTCCTCAGCAATGCTACTGTTACATGTCCAAGCACTTGAAGAATTATGAGGAAGTTGATCTCACTGGGAGAAAACAAAAGGCTGGATGTAATCAGTCTATACATCTAGGACTTTAAAATATAAATCTAAAATTTTGGCAACAAGTTAGGAAAAAAGCATAAGCGCTTTTTTGTTTTGTTACAATTCTATATTAGGACGGATCCACAGAACTTATTTTTATAAAAATACAACGTACTGCATAAGTTTTATTTAGGGATTTAATTTACATACCACAAATACTGCTTTTAATATAAGTACAATATAATACAGTTTTATTTACTTAACTGCTGGTGTTCACTTTGGATCATGAACCAAATTGCATGCTGTGCTCTCAAAACTGTAATAAAATGGCCTCTAGTTAAACTTCTCCAAAGTATAAAATCATGCAAAATCTACATCCTATATGATACAACCAGTACAATAATTGAAGCCAATAGCCTACAAACAGCCTGGACTATCTTCTGAGTTTGTGTCCAGATGTCAGCCATCATTTTCTTTAGGCAGAAAGGAAGAACTTCACTTTTGTCTGTAGAATGTCGTCACGACCACTGAAATCAGCAACAACGTGCACAGTTATCAGTCAACAAATCTTCATTGCCTAATGCAGTTCAGAGTGCACGTTTAGTCCGTATTGACAAGCCTGGGGTTAAGAAGTTTTACGTTTTCCTCCTGTGACTACTGGTCGTGCGTATTCCACAAAATCATCTATAAGAACAGGCCACGCTCCTAAAGAGAAGTCAAGCGATTCAGAAGTTAATGTATCATGATTAGCAACAAATTGGTGTAGTCTCTACATACAGAAGCTCACTTCGACATTTCTGGCCCAGTCTGGCTTAAACATGCATGACGTGATAAACACTCAAAAAAAACACCACCTAACTAATAAACATTTGAATGTCTTCTTGCAGCAACAGCTCTTAGTACAAACAAAACATATTTAAAGCATTATCCATACCACAAAGTTTATAAACATTAGTTGATAGCAAAACCATGGCATTCCTACTAGAGCCATTCACAACTTCAGAAAAATTTCTGTACACAGTCATTCCAAAACAGGATTTGCAGGGTTAGTAACAGAGTCCAAATTGCTTTTAGGTTAGTAAAAGAAACGCTCATGTAGACATTCTTGCAAGTAGGAAAATGATGCATTTCCTTGCAGCACTTTTGTACAAAAAGAAATACAGTTTCAGTGAGACTCTTGTAGCATAAGAACTTCAAACAGCATGTGCTATATCATGGTGTGACAGTATCTTTATCTGTAATATTTACATATCACAGCAAGCTAGTTAACCTTATCATTACTGTTTTGGCAACAAGTATGACACTATATTTGCAGCTAAACCTCTAAGGGTAAACAAATTAAGACGGATATTATCAACGTGTTGTTATTAGTTTATAGCAATATTTTAATTCTGATGTATCCATTTTTGAAGATATTCAAGTACTGCTTACCTTCTTCGTCATAGTTGGACATATCATCTGCAATCATATTTCCAAAGTCTAACAAAAGATTCCAAGTATCTTTCGGAATTGATCTTTTATGATGTTCCTATAGAGAAGCAAAAATAGTACTGTTCAATCCAAACTATTTTCAAATTCCACAGTAGTCTTTTATATTGACATATACAGAAACACTTTTTCCAAGTATTTCTTCTTTTTTTTTTTTAAAAAAATTCCTGTACAGTCATTCCAAAACAGGATTTGCAGGGTTAGTAACAGAGTCCAAATTGCTTTTAGGTTAGTAAAAGAAATGCTCATGTAGACGTTCTTTTTTTTTTTTTAAAAAAAAAAGTTCAGGGCTTCCAGAGAAAGTTACAGAACAAGCTGCAACTAAAGAAGGCAGAAAAACTTAAGTCTTTGATAGCTGTTTTAATTTCTTCCATTGTGCTTTTAGTGCATGTGTGCCTAACTTATGGAAAAGAATAAACCAAATGCCCTTTATATTTCTCCTGAATGGCAGCCACTCCAGGTTCTGAAACTGTGCAGCCATGGGTTTGCATTCTGCCATTTCAACTTGAGTCCTGTTTTCCTCCCCATCCCTTTTTACTTACGCTTAACCCAGTCTCCCAACTTGTTGGTTGTAGTTGCACCTACACTCTCCTTACTCCCAAGTCTGCCTCCCAGGCCCACCATCTCAGCTTCTCTTCAGCTACTCTGTCCTTCGCCATAGTGCACTGCCCACATCTGCTCCGCTTCTGCCTGGTCTGTCCTACTCTCCAGTGCCACCTCCTTGCCTGATTTCAGGTATTCTCTTTCTGCATCGCCCCACTCACAGGTTGCCACCTTGGCCAGTTTGAGCAGCGCTCCAGGCAACTCCAGTCCCAGCCAAGCGTTCTCTCAGCTTTTCAAGTTAGTATTCCCAAGAAGAGCGAGCGTGTGGGGAAACACAACTCAGCAGTTGTGAGCTGCAGGAGCAAGTCAGACCATTCATACCTCCCTTCACCTGTAGACACTGCTATATTACCCTGAAGATAGCAGGGGTAATGAAATTTCAACACCTCGTTCTGGTTTGCAGCGAAAAGGTGCAACAGCATGAAAAGACTTGCTGGATGAAGGGTTGAGGTTGGTTGTGGCTTTGGTTTTGTGTTGCGGGGTGGGTTTTTTGGTTTGTTTGGTTGGGATTTTTTTAAAGTAGTTAATACTCTAGAGTATCGAGAGGAACAAAGCATGTTTCAAAAATCTGGAACTTAATCAAAAGTAGGTTGATGCCCAACACAACAGCAAACGTCCTCTCGCTCAAGCCAAATGTTGTATCTTGACTGCAAAAAAATATGACAAGCAAACATACCTTCTGGAAAAGGTGCCTTGAAACAAAAAAACCCACAAACAACCCACCCAACCCCCCACAAAGAGTCATAACTTGCTTCTTTCTTAGGTTGTGGTTACTTGTTTTTTGGTTTGGGTGGGTTTTTTTTTTTTAATCTAAACATTTTTTCTAAAACAAACATTCAGATTAAATATTTGTAGCAAAGTAAGACACTTTATACCAGATGATCTAGATTATTGCTTGAAGTAGAGATCTGCAGAACTGTCTGTTGTAACAAGCTTGATTGCGTAGCCAAGTGGGGAAAAAAAAACATTAGGACTTTTCTTCAGTTACATTCATAGATCTGAATTTGGATGTGTTAAGTGTATTAAGGCAGCTGAAATGTGAAATGTTTTCACAAGTTCTGTTGATTAAACTGGTACATTGTTCAGTGAATGAAATAAATATACGGTCCAAAAATTTAGAAAAAACTTCAGAAAAATATTGCAAAAAGTAAACACTTTCCCTACTAAGCACCGGTGATTATGGGATAAAATGCAGAAAGACTTCTTAGTTCTCCCAAACTACAGATAAAAAGATAAATTAAAAAAAATTGAGATAAATTACACATTACATAATATATATAAATTGGTGGGTTTTTTTAAGTACATAGAAATAAAAAATGTAGAAACATGGATGAATGAATCAGGTATTTAATAAGAATATTTTGTGATTTTAAAGTGTAATTTACACCTCTCTATTCCACTGCCCACAGAATTGCACTGGTAATAGAAAACTGCCAAGATCAGTTCACAACTATTATCTAAAAAAATGAGTCAAAATAATTACTCAGACAAGAACTTTCACTTAAAAAGAAAAGTCTCTCAGGTTAAGTCAGTCATAACAGAATTGACATTTGAAAAAGACTGAGATTATGCATGAATACCACAAAAGGCAGAGCACGGTAAAATACATGGTTGACAGTAACTGCATCTGCCTTGAGAATAAAGACAACAGAGGTTCACTCTACAAGCATGGCTTCGTGTCACGCAGAAGCTTTCATAAGTAGGAGGATACAGGATGCTCTATTGCTTTGCTACATCTTTTTGCATTCTTCTCAGTTAGAAAATTATACAGAGAAGATTTAAATTGGCTTGATGTAAGACTGTTTTATATTAGTTTTCAAAAAGGAAAAACTTTAAAGGGACTATTCAGACATCCCGTCTTTTTCTTTGTGGTAAGCACACAGCCTACAAGCCAGACCACTGTGGACTAAGACAGTCAGGAAGGAATACGGTATGTACTTACCAACAAAAATTTATTCCAGAGATCTAGAAATTTAAACCTTCCTGACAAGACTAAATTCCAATATGCAATTGCCATTTCTAGATCTGGAAGAGACAAAGTAAGGCGTAAATATTACAGCACATTATATGGAATAAAACTCTTACGGTTAAACAACGCTACAAGCAGTATATGATGATACAAATGAAAAACTTTCTTTTAAAATCACTACAAAGAAATTACAAGGAACCATCTTCTACTCTCACTGAACCCAGAAGGTGGAAGACAAGCAGTAATGGTATAAATTGCATATTGAACATCGTAGTCATAAAGACTAAAATATTTTTGTCACCATCCAGCAGTGCTAAAGTTCTTTCAGTCTACAGAAACAGAACATAACAGTTATGAATAACTCTGTCTACAAATAAAAATAAAAAAACCCCCACAGCCGAAAACCACACAAACATTGATAGAAACCCAAGCATTTAAGTCTGCAGGTGCCAGTTCCTGCTAATTTATTGCATTTTAGACACACTTGACTTTAATGTGAATTTAAAGACACAATGGGATAAAAAAGAAAAGAGATTTATCTGGGGCATGGTAATTATACACCACCCCTTAGAGCAATAATTCTCTTTTTCTGGAATAATTTAAGTGATAGACACACAATACTGAAAATATAAGTCCAAGAAAGCAGCCCTTATTCTGTACCATGACCATTGGTCTGAGAGCAGCGCTCAGCTCATGTATGTCAACAGAAAGATGTAGCGCTGCCACACATTCAAGCAGAAAAGTAAGAGCAATTTTAGACGCAGCATAAGCATAGAAAGGATGTTTTCTTGAAGGCCTGTTTTCATTCTGAGCAGCTCACGATACCTAATGGCTTCTGCACTTGGTCCCACAGGTAACAGCACTAAATTTATACATACTGCTGTCCAGCCACAAAATAAAGCACGGCTTTTCTTCAACCACAAAAACATTTCCGTTTGTGCTTTCAGTGTGAAGTAAGTGTACACAAAACACGAAACTTAATAGAAAGTATTATCATAGCAGATAAGATGGAAGGTTGACCTCCACCTACAAGACACGAACTTGATATTTGAAATCACACATATCGCGTTACAAACCAAATGACACGGTCACCCGAAATCAAGTTTCAAGTGTGAAAGATATGTTCCAGATTTTAATATAGCCAGTTGCCTGGAGTCCATATCACAGAGGGCTGGGGCTTAGACAAAGTGCAATAGTTACGATGTAGAGAAATGCAGCAGGCACATACCCAGCTGTATAGAGACATGGCTGCTGTTTGTCCTACTATGATCAGAGTGCTTTTTGGTGCAGAGCTCGCTTTGTGCCCTCAAACTTCCTTTGGTCCTTCCTGCCTTTGCCACCACGCTCATTTTTCAGAGAAAGTAAGCAGAAGAGAACAGCAATAGTATTTACTTGCTGTTTAGATATGCAGAGTAATTATTCATATCTGTTATCCCAAATGAAAAGCAAAAGAAACAGGAAGGGAGAAACTTCAATAATCTTAAAGGTTTCTAAACTTCACGGCGAAGTTACTGGCTTTGATCCCATACACTCAGGCTTCATTATGAAGATTCAACCTCTCCAAGCCAACCTTGCATATCTGTCACGTGACAACATTAAGCAAAATGCACTTTGAAGGAAAAAAACCCCACCTGAATAGCAGAAGAGGTTTTTATACTTCTGATGAAATATTCCCTGGAAAAAGGAAGACTGTACAGGCAAGGAAAAAAAGATGGTTAAAGGTGCCACAAAAAATAAAGGTAAAAGGGAAAGAAGAGGCCACACTTCCTCGGTTTATTTGGGCACGTGTCAAATTCAGCGTTGTGTTAGGGTGAACTCGATTATTGAAAAATTGTATTTAACAGAATGCATATGAAATACTATCTTAATTAAGTTGATATTGAGGGATACATTACATGCACGTGCAAATGGATTCTCCTGCACAAAGATACAGGAATTATTTGATATAAAGTACAAGAAAAGCATATCCTGGTGAGGATGCTGCTCTGTAGTGGCTGAAACCAGTCCATGCTGTAGCTGCTCTCCCCATTAAGCCCATGGAGAGAAGTCCTTGGTTAAAACTAGCTCAAGGAAAAAAAAAAAAAAAAAAAAAAAAAAAAGAGAAAGNAAAAAAAAAAGAGTAAGTATTTCTTGTCTGGTTCACTGCAATCACACAAACCCATGAACTAACACAGGAGATATTTGAACAAAATGACTAGATGGGACTACTGCTTTTGGTAGTGGTGCAAATTTATGCAACCTTAAAGTACTCGGGAAAATTAGGCCTTCAGGTCTCCTGCATTCTAGGGAATACGGCTACACTTTTGTTTGAAGACAATTCCCTACCTGGGCTGAAAAACTTAGCATTGGAGGACAGAAAAGAGGAATTTTCTGCTTTAAAGGGAAGACCTAGTCACACAGAGTTCCAGTTCTACATTAGGATAGATAGTATCAATTAGTGATAGAAGTATCAATAAACAGTAATGCTGTGGAGTGTGTATCTGCTACAATTAATGCAGCACTAAAAGATATTTAAAAGATAAGGAAAAAAAAAGGCCTTATGCTACTGGAATGCTGCATCCCCACAGGAAGATGCTTTCGTAAGGCATGGATTTCTTAGGCAGTCTTAGGAATACCTATTTCAATGTTGCACAGGTATGAACACATCATTACAAATAAAATAAAATCAAATCTTCCGTGGTGGAAGCAAGGACAGGTGGACTGGGTGGAATATAGAGAAACTGTCTGAGTGGCCAGGAACCATATCAGGCAGGCAAAAGCCCTAAGAGAACTGAATCTGGCCAAGGACATCAAAGACAATAAGAAAAAATTCTATAGCTATGTCAGGGAAAAAGGTAGGCCTTGGGAGGCTGTGGGCCCTCTCCGGAAGGAAACGGGAGACCTGGCCACCCAGGATATGGATAAGGCTGAGGTACTGAATGACTTTTTTGCCTCAGTCTTCACTGGCAAGGGCTCTAATTGCACTGCCCAAGTCACAGTAGGTAAAACCAGGGGCTCTGAGAATGGAGAACTGCCCACAGTAGGAGAAGATCAGGTTCGAGACCACCTGAACAACCTGAAAGTGCACAAGTCCATGGGACCTGATGAAATTCATCCCCGGGTCCTGAAGGAGCTGGCGGACCAA
>VZSF01002283.1:63020-81809 GCA_013398295.1 Chionis minor
AGATATTAGGAAGAAGTTCTTTACTGTGAGGGTGGTGAGGCACTGGAACAGGTTGCCCAGGGAAGTTGTGGAGGCCCCATCCCCGGAAGCGTTTAAGGCCAGGCTGGATGGGGCTTTGAGCAACCTGCTCTAGTGAGAGGTGTCCCTGCCCATGGCAGGGGGCTTGGAACTTGATGATCTTTAAGGTCCCTTCCAACTCTAACCATTCTATGATTCTATGAAATTACAATCATAAAAATATACACTAGTTTTGTACATAGAAATATGCTTCCCACGTTATAGACCAATAATGTAAGTTTTATAAATGGAAAGGATAAGACAGATGCATGAATCTCTGGAAACTCATGCCTAAGCAAGGACCGGTTTCGAAGAGACTTTGTTGCAAACATCCATGTTCATATCCAAAACATAAAATTGCTAAACGGTTAACGTTTAAAGAACATCATAAAAATACCATATCATATACCTTACATTGTACAACAGCTTGAGCTTTCTCTTCACCCCAAAATACCTTCAGTGTCAATATCTAGCGAGTGTTGTATGTCATACAGCTCCCCTTCAGTATAATGCCTCTATAGTTTAAAGATTTTGCAAACACTGAAATAAAGCTTCAATATCTAGCTATTTAGCTTTCTGGATACGTACTCTAGTTGTGGATACATACAGCATCTATAAGGCTTTATTTATTAAAGCCCTAAAAACTGAGTCATCTAAAAGTGATACTAATTACAATTACAAAATTAAAGCTAAAATTCCTTTAAAAACTTGAATAATATATACAATACCTAAGAAAAAATAGTTCAAGAAGGAGGAAAAGGTTAACAAAATAATGTTTTAATTACTTTAAACACTATTTTGCTAAATAACATTTATTATAGTAAACATGTTTTAGTCTGTTTTGAATTATTTTGAATTATTTAAACAATCAGCTTTTCACAATCAGGAGTAAAGCATTTTGCATGTGGTATGATCCATTCTAAAACATTAAAGCCTCATTCTAAAACTGTTTTTAAAAAACCCTCAGCCTCTTCTACCATGATTGAACAGAAAGCTTACAGTGATAAGAAATTAGCACAATTAATGCAGAAGGAGAAATACATTATCAGTTAGACAGCCTGTGTCTACTTTCAAGATTTGATCAAATGCTTATCTTGTGAACAAAAAGGAAAAATAATTAATTGTTGGATTCTTGCATGAATAAAAAAAAAATTTACCGTAAATCAAATTAAGTTCCTCATCCCTTTGCTACGCTTTTGGACAAGGGCAATGAAGTCATTGCACCCAAGTAATCAAAGAAGTGAGAAAACAGAAAAACAAATCATCAGATAGCAAGGAATTGGCTGGAGAGTAGGATTTATGAGGAACATGAAATGAAGTTCACTTAGACCTGCTGTGCCAAAACAGCACTCTGGGACTGCAGCACTCGCTTGTCACCCTCTGCCAAACGGAGCTTTCCAGCTCTCACACTGCCCTACCAACAGAGCTGCTCACGCAGTCATGCTTGAAGCCGTCAGAATATTAAAACTAAGTCACCTAAATTACTGATATGACTTAAAAGAAAAAAGACTAAAGGCATTACATTGGCCTCCTAATGGCATTTTAAAAATCTTTAAGTTATTTATAAGAATACTTTAACATTAGCCACTGTTGCGCTCATAATCCCTACGTAGCATATTAACTAGGTTCTGCACATTATGATGTGTCATGGTTTGGTAGATAGTAGAGTTTATCATGTTTCAGAGCTTGGAAACAAAATAATTTATTTTAATTTCATCTTTTGAGATTAACTAATTGTCCCAGTATTGCCTTTTTCTTCCTTAATTGATGTTTAATCTTGGCAATATTGTAAAGCCTTGATACTTTATACATCATCTCTATGAGAGACTTTGGGCAGCTTGTTATAAGTAAAGACTGTAACAAAGCTTGTATGAGGAAAGTTGCTTTTATTAGACCAGTTAATAAGGATGAAAAAAAAGTTTCAGAAAGAAGAATTTCAGAACCAAGAGTCCCTTTGAATCACATTGTCTCCCCAGTGCTTTAACCAAAACTTACTCTACATCTTTGAAAACAAAAGAGCAGCCAACAAACACTCCTGATCAACACTGCATTAAAGAAAAAAAAAAAAAAGAAAAAATAATCAATCTGGACAGGTGCAAGACACAGAAATCTATTTTATCATTCAATTGTCTTGTAAAAATATAGTTAGCCTTTGTAAAAGACTGAACTTCAGATGTTTTCTCTATGGTTGCATAATTTGCCCTAAAGTATCATTTGGTTGATATTCTTTGATCTCTTTCCTCTTGTTTTCCCCACTGTGATCACAGGCAAATATCATACTTCTGTAAAGCTAGAAGGAAAACTATTTTGGAAGGAAAGCTAGGAAAGAAAAACTAATTATTTTGAAAAAAATTTATTTTGTTTCAATAAAATTCCCAGGCACCGTGCCAGAACTGGTTGCAGATGTGGGAACAGTGGAAACTGGTGTCAATCTATCTCGACAATTGGACTAGCACACTACCTGACCAACAAACATCAAATGAATACTTGCAAGATTCAGTGAGTTACTCGATTCCTTGTTTCCTCCTCTCTGAATGACTTTAACAGTCTTCTTTGGCCTCCAAATTACTAAGAACATGGACACAAGAATTAGTTTCTTTCCTAATCAGAATGTTTTTGTCTTCTACAAGCAAATAAAATCCACATAGCAAAACAAGAAAATACCATCAGGATTCAACCTAAAGCCCCTTCACCAAATTGCCAAAAGTTTAGAGCAAAATATCCCTTATCTGCAATTAGGAGCTTCCCCACAGAAGGAAGAGAAAAGGGGAAAAACAGATAAGGGCTATGATACAAACACTGGAAGTGGTTAAACTCAGGATCCAGCTGAGTTGGATCTATTCATCCCTGCGAAGCCATAAGCAAAGAGCTTCCCAGTGCCCTACATTAGGGGACGTATAATGCGCAGTGTTAGAATTAAGTCCTTGTGGTGGACAGGGACGAGCGGTGAAGCACAGCCTGTGGATTTCAGAAGAGCTCTGCAGGAATCGGGGCAGGGTCTGGCTGTGCTTATTAACTCTGTCCCAGCATCTGCCACGCTGAAGGGGGCTGATTCCACTCAGAACCTTTCATGTTTATTATCTTAAGTATCAACTGCACAGAAGCAGATAAACTGCTTCCGAATGTGAGCTAGGCTTAGAAGAAGATAACTATCTAAACATCAATTTGAGTGCAGCCTAATGAACCTAACTGTAACCAGCCTCCAAATCCTTTGATCTCTACAAATCTCAGATAAACTACAACAGATGACTGGATATTTATTTCCCAAATAAGAGCCAAACGCAAGTAAAAGAATCAATGAGGCATTATTAGAACTGGCAGCTATGCCACACCTTTGCTGCTACTATTGATCAGAGCTGCTGCTTTTTTTGATGAGAGCACCCTGTTCTATACTAAGCTTCTCTTAAATTGATGGCAATTTTCAGAAATAAAAACGTGAACAAAAATAAAGCAAGAACCATACACAAAGACCAAGGCCTTTGAAACACCTAAAATACAGCATTCACAGACTTCTTCCAAAGTAAACATGAAATCTATTTATTGAACTCCCTCAACATCTTCTATCCATTCACTCCTGCAGACATCCTACAAATAGATCAATCTAATTCTTCATTGAAAATGGAGGAAATCTTGATAACTAGTTAAGGGGTGGGGAAGGAGGGAAAGAAAAAAAAAAAAGTCCTTCCCTAGTGTCTAAGTGTCTCTTCAAAGAATCTTGAGACACTGCTATGATGAAAGCCAAAGATGATGTTGCTTCAATTAAAAAGAGCACATTATACTCATCTGCTCATAGAAGACGCAACCTCCTTGAAGTCCACATACCGGATGCAAAGACAGTCATTCTTCTGGTCTTGAGGTAATATTTGATTCAAGTCTGAATGCCCTCCTCACGTATCATCTCTTGCTTGATCCCAGGAAACTGGCAGAGAGAAGGAAGCACAACCTTTTGAGCCAGCAAGCAGGCGAAGGGACCACAAAGGAGTGATGAAGGACCAAATCTGATTTTTGTTTCCATGTTGAAAGTTGAAGACCATGAAAGAATGCATTAGGTTCCTCCACTGTGCTGAAACAAACTGTAGTAAACTCCTGAGCATGAGGAATCTCCTGAATACGTCTCAAGGGGAGATCCATTAAGAGACTCACAGTAAGTATCAGGTTAAAAAAAAACCCACCAAACAAAAAAACAACCAAACAATCAAGGGGAAAAAAAAAGAAAGATGGAACTAAGGCCCTTGTGCCTGAACAGCGTCCTCAGAAATCTGAACTGCCCTGTATACATGACAAAAGAGCTATAATCCTGTTCTTCAGTACACTTATTCACCAAGATCTAGGATGCAAAATTTCACTCAGACTGCAGTAGAAAAACCTAAAACTTGGAAGTAGAAGGCAAGATAAACCTCTCCAAAACTGCACCATGCAAAACTTAAAAGATTTTTTGTACTAAATATAGCAGCGAGAACATCAGAGAGCAGATTAAACAGGCAGAATCGGTTATCCAGAATAATTCATTGTAAGAGTCTCCTGGCAAACTGGACTTTAATAAACTGCACTTTCTACACATTATCTCAAAATACATACAAAACACTCAGATGAAACTTAATATATCTCAGTATTACACACCTGCTAGGTCCAACATATAGCCATTGAGATGTCAGTGCCGCGTTGAAACCTTGCTACCTTTTTTTTTTCCTCGAGTTATGTCCACTACTTAGAGACCAATACTCTTAACAGTTATAAGCATCCATCTTTTTCTTAGATAGTAATCACATCTATTCAGATGTATTTGAAAGACACTTTACAGTTGGATCCTGAGTAACATTAATCAGAACATCATTTTCTGCTTAAAGAAAATCATGGTAGAGCTTAATCAATATGCTTTGCCTCCTGTATCTCACTTCTTCCAGAAGCCACCACCTAAGGGAATTGCCACTACTTTTACTTCTTTAAAGAGCACGTGTCCAGACTAAAGCATGCTACTTGATGATATTAAACTAATAAAATTAAATGGAAAAACATTCAAGTTGGATAAGACTATAGAGACAGAAGTCCAGCAGATACAAAGAGAAATAAGAATTCCCTAGTATCGCCATACAGAGTGTGGAAAAGAGACTCCTATTAAAGGCAGTCCTATTTCTAGGAATGAGTATCTGTGCCTATTTTGAGTAATGACAGAACAGATATAACAATTTATCGGAGAAGATTCTTCCTAGCTAATTACATAAAGGCAGAATTTCTTGCATTGTTTTTGAGGGGAACTGTAGAATAAGAACTTGAAAAGCAATGGAAGAGAGGCTGTTCTAAAAATAAACAAAACACAATATTGCACACGCACACCTCCCCCCAGGATGGTTTTCCTGGAGCAAAATCCCATTGCGCTGTGAACATGACTATGTTGGGCATCACCAAAATTCTTCTACCATCAAAAAAAATTTCTAAAAAGTGCTTCTGTGCCTTCCCACTCCCTCCCATCCAAACAGAAGCAGGTGTAAGGGAAGATATTATGCATGCTGCTGATACCTCCCAACAGATAAACATTTGGCATACACAGAGATTCTTTTCAAGATATGCTGCAGGCAAAAAGGTTCAATGAAAACTGACAGTAATCTCAGAAACAACTTTTAGAAATTCAGTCTGAAAGTGCTGGTGCCCAAAGTGAAGCTAGACATGCTGAAATTCACCTCAGTATGCTGAAGCAACCTCAAACTGCTACCTACCATCTTTGAGACTTCATGGAGGTCAAAGGAGGTTCCAGAAGAACCTCAGTGGTTCTCTGCCAAACTGGGAGAAAGCAATTCATCCATGGGGGTGAGTCCTGCATCTAACACTGCCCAATACTTAAGTCTGATGACACAACAAAGAAAATTTTTATTAAATCTGCAACTTATATAAAAAGCCTGAAAAAAGTGTAGCATGGTAGAGGACAGGATTAGAATTCAAAATTATTTGGACAGATTGGAAAACCACTTGTGAGTAAATAAGAAAGACTTTATTAAAGAGAATTTCAAGTCATATAGCTAGTGGGAATAATCGATTTCAGAAATACAAGATCAGAATTAACCGGGTGCAGAGAGGTTCTGCAGAAAACCAATAATATAATAGATCACAAAGTGCAGACAGTATCAGTATTATAAATGTAAGCAAACTTAGTAATGGGATGTAAAACAAGGAGCAAAACATCTAAGGTGCACAGAAGATAACCAGCTTATTTGGGGACTCCTAGCCAAGAGAAAGACAGATCAACTGGATTGCAAAGGAAAGGAGAGTTGGAAGATACGATTCCAATATCAGAGAGTTGGAAGATAAAATTTAACAGACTAGTCGGTTTTACGCAGTCAAGAGACTAAGGGAAGATGCATACATAGTGGCCTAATATGTAAAAATTGTTACTAACTCTAAGTAAACATGCATTCTACATACTTACTCTGGACAGGTAAGTACTGAAATGAAGAATTCGGGAACAGAGATTTAAGTTATACGCTAGGGAGGAAAAATAAATCTAACAATAGGTTTGAGCAAGCCTGGACATAGATGCATGAGACCTGCCATCAGAAATTTAAGATTAGGCAGTGGCTCCCAAACTGTTTCAGCGAGAACACCACTGCCAACCAGATCTCAAGTCTTGCTGATAAATACCGAAATGACAAGTTAGTATATATTGCTAGCATACAACTGAATGCTTAGTTACAAAGACATCTGTGAGGAATGGTTTTAGTAGACATTGATCCTGTCAGGAACAAGGGAATACACTATACAACTGTTTCTCTATTTTTTAAATTGAAAGACCATCTGGCATACTGGAAAGGAACCCACAAATCACTGTACTTCCTGATGTTCTTCATGGAAAATGGGGCAAAAAATAAAGTAAAACTGCTGCTTATCACTTCTTAAAACAGCAGAAATAGACTAAAAAAGAGTAATCGGAAACCTATTAAAATACCGATAGAGCAAGGAACTTGACTCCTAACCAAAGGATTGGTGTTTGGATATTTTAGAGATATTTCAGTAATTTCCTATGGTTTCAATATGTTAAGACAATAAACATGAAAAATAATTGCATAAATGAGTGTTCTTTGCCTATCACAGACATTTTTCTGGCAAGCGCTAGTCTCACATTTTATTTCTGTTAAAAAAAAGATGCGTTAGCACTTACCCTGAAGGAGCCAACAGAAGGACTATTTTAATTGTGTCTTCTTTTATGGAAAGTTTTTATTAACAATCCACTAAGAGTAAGGAATTCCCATCTGTCACTGGCACTATGTCACATTTGCTTAGTTTTCAAATAGGTTTATTCATAGGTTATGTGGATGCCTGAGAATCAAGCAATATTCTTTTAGCCTACAGATCACTCCCCTAAATGGTGAGTGCAACAGCTACCAGACTTCGTGATTTAAAGTCCAAGTGTAGTAAGAGGAAGCATTGGGTACATCACCGCCCAGAGAAATCACATTAAAATACTTTGTAATTGAAAAAAAAGTAATCAGGAAATAATTCCTTTGATTATTTCCACTTCACTAATTAAAACCATGCCCTTTTATCCCTACTTTCCATAAACTTACTGACCTCTTAGTCTTCAAGTCATAATTCAAATGTGAAGATAACGGGAATAAGCACTATCAGGGGAGTATGTCACCAGAAACATTTTAAGGCAAGCAGCTAGGGCAGTGGCTTAGCTGCACCCTGTACTTAAAAAGCACTGCATGTCATCTAACGTGCACGTAAGGAAGAAGGGGGAGGTCAACACCTTAAGAGGACCTAGACAGAGCGAGGCAGAGATTTCTACCAGCTCACGAGGTAACAAATCTAACTGTATATTCTCTTTAACTACCTGGACTGAATTCATAAAAGCATCGTGAGTCAAGGCTCCAAACAGAGAAACAAACTTTGTACACGGATGAGATAAATTCCTACTTCTCCTTGATGGTAGGGCACACAGTCACTGGGACACAAACGCCAAGCACCTCTGCATTAGTTGTGGAGAGAGGGAGGGAAGATGGACAGTTTTTCTCATTCTAGCAGAAAATACATAATGCATACAGGGAAGACAACGTAAAATGAAAAAGCACCTAAATGTAGCTGAAGCACCTAGAATTGTCAGCTCACACAGGCACTCTTGTATAACCAACTGAATTTTTTTTTTCCTTGCTGAACATCCTCTTGCTGAAAGACAAACACAACTCTTAGAATAATCGCAGCAGAATGCAGGATGTGGTAAACACCAACGTGTAAACTTATTTTTTTCCTCCATCTCTCTGCTCCACTGAATATAATGGCATTCCCTGAAAAGATTCCAACTCCAAACCCATACAGTGTTAATTTTTATTTGGATAAGCTACCACTGACCTTAATCACTCAAAAACGTCATATTAGTCAATATGCCTGCTTAGCACTCTCTCTCTGTTTGACCTACAGTAATTCAAGTTCATACCAGGCAGATATATGGTGTAGCTCCGCTGAAATAAGAGCAGCAGCATCTGCTTATATTTATTTAATATCTAGAATCATCTTAGCAAAATCAGAAAGTCTGACAAAAAAAAGTCACCAAAATACTGCCATTTAAGAACCAATCATTACTTGAAATTAAGAAACAGTATTACCAGAATTATCAAAATTCCTGAAAACTAAAATCAGCAACAGTTCCAATCAGCTCCTTCTAGGGTTTATTTTAAACTTAACTTTAATTTTTGCACTTTTTACTTTCTTCTGCTAACACTTAGTGCCAGAAGGCACTTAGGTGTTTGTTTGCCAAGACGTACCGTTCTTATACAACACAGAAGAACAACGTAGAAAGGAAAAGGCCTCCATACCAAATATGCAGGAGTAATGGAAAACGAGTAAGTTTCCTTTTTCCTCTCATGTCAAATAAACAGTACATTCAGTTCCATAATCAGGGTTGGGCTGCCTCCCCTCCTCCTCTCTTTGTGCAGGCTTAGGTAAAAAGCTTTTGAGACATATTTCCCAAGTACATGAGTTTCACATTGGAACTGATCCAATTAAACCAGGAAGCCATTTATAATATTTCTTTAGGTATCCCATAAATTCCAACCTCAGCTGTAACTGACTTACCTTTTCTGCAATCTGAAAGTACTAGGCTTTTTAATGAAGAGAGGCAAGAAAGTGAACAACTAGCTAAGGGACTTGAATTCCAACCAGCCTCAGAGAGCCACTACAAGATTATTTCATTTCTGTGTCTGGAAAGGTGGCATGTGATCCATGAAAGTGTGACACGTGTAATGAAAAATAAAATTGCTGCAAAAAATAAAGAAAAATGGAAACTGGCTAAAAGTTGCCCACAGTTCAAAAAAGAAAAAGCAAAAACCAAAAGAGACATGGGGAAAGACAAGAGATATTATTCAAAGGAATTCCCAAGGAAGAATGTGGAACAGACACCTCTGGGAAGGTCTAAATCAATATTCTGCTCCTCCATCTCACTCTTCTTCAACGGTTTTTGAGAAACAGTAGTTATTAATGTGCTTGCCAAGTAACGTAGACACAGAGTTAAAGTGGCTATGCTAAAAAAAAAAAAAAAAGAACCACCTCCTCTTACCCACAGCACAAAGAATGATGATGGTACAGTGCTACTCTACACACAAAACAGTTTAATTCCTTCCTGTGCAGTGTCTTTGGAAAGTAGACATAAATTTGAAAGGATATTAGATTTTATCTTACAATTTTTTCATCTAGTCACAAACTATAGATATTTTTGATTTGAAGAGAATAAAGCATTGGAATTGAAATAATGTATCCATTTAACTCCAGCAATACAAGGCATGGATTGGGACAAATCTCAAACTTTATAGAAAATAATAATAATCTAACACTTAATAAACTGTATGCCTATTTCTGTTCACTACCTTTGAACCAAGTCCATAACACCTTTTTTTTTTAAAAAAAATTTTACATGAGAACTGTGAGCTAAAACTAAAAATTCTTAGAACAATAACTTTTTCTCAGAGTTTTCTCCCTCTTTTTAAGCTGATACGGACATCTTGTTTCAGTTCTTTTCTGAAAAAAAATGGAAAACACACAGAGCTCGCTAGAACAGCCTTTTTTAAAAGAAAAAAAAATTATGACAGGCCTCTAAGAGCTGCAGGAACTTCCTTTGACAAGAGGGGAGAGAATGCCAATACTAGCAGAAAACCCCATTAAATTATCTGTACCAAGGGGAAATTAAAGAAGAGACTAATTGAAAGAAGATGGGAAAGAGAAGTCAGTGAAAGAAATCAATAATGAATTTACTATACGATCATCAATGAGAAGTGTGTTATTGTAAGTATTTGGAATTGACTTCACTGTCTATAGTTATTTTCTCGATTTTTTTTTTTCTACTTACCTAAACCTTTTTGTCCAGGGTTTTTAGCAAAGTTAAAAGTAAACTGATAAAAATCTTTGAACTTTGTTGGATCCTTTAGCTCTTGTTCCAGTCTTGGCAATAGAGCTTTCAGTTTTTCTGTGGTGTCACACCTGTTCAAAAGAGGTTATGTTATTTGTAAATATTTAAGATTTCTTTTTACCTTTTTAATTTGTTTATTTTAAGATTTAGTTTCAGAGTAAAATAAAACAGTAGTTGAGATAAAAACAATATCTTTCTGGACAGCATTTTTAAAAATAGAAACACTCATATGCCTTTACTAAACAATTCTACACGGAACATTATATATAGGCATCCATTAAATACACAAACCATACAGGATTCAGTGGTTTAACTTTTCCCAGTCTCTTCATGAGTTTACAAATGCAAACAATAGATGTTATTCTGTTCTTAAAGAACATACAAACCACACTGAAAATTACTACCCTTTCCCCTTTTATAGCTGTTTTAACAGAAGGGCGTGGGTTTTTGCTTTAATCTAGATAGACATTACTTATTCCCTGCTCAACCTAAATGAAGAGCTGCGTACTATGTTTATGGTTAACCTTAGTATTAGAAGACTTCCCAACAAAATGATTTGCAGTGATCCTCTCCCCACCATAGAACACTTGCAGATAAAACCTAGAAAAAAAGATGACCCTTTGACAATAGTCTGAAGGCTGACAAACTGTTTAACAGCCTGTCACGGGTACGCTAAGGTAGAACCAAGTTACTGAGATTCTAATAGAAACACATCCCTTAATAACAGAAGGCTGGAGAACTTTCAGTGAAATCACCTGAGCTTGTAAGTTGCAATTTTAAAAGAAGAAGGGTTTCCCCCATGCCAAGGAATCTAGTTAACACTCAAGGTTTACGGGATATTACCAGTATTTTGAATTGCACCTAGAAACTCAAAGAGAAGGAAACAGGTTTCAAAGAAGCAGCTACCATAACTACTACCATCTTGCATTTGACAGTTCTCAGTAGCCAAATATTTGTATTTATTCTAAAGATTCAAGACTAATTTTATTAAAGGATGGATAACTACAGGAAAATCCACAAAACACAGATGCAGTTTTAACTGTCTTGCATGGTACAGATAAAAATAAATACCTTTCTGGCCTCCTGCAGTACCTGGTGGAGAAGATAAAGAGTTCTGCCAACAGTCTTCAACTAAGAACTTCAGTTTCACAGGGACTTGATCTAGTTAACAATACGGACAAACACCATACCTTCCCATAAGGTGCTATATGAACTAAGCCTCTGGGAGTTTCTTTTCATTCAAATCTTCACCTATGTTCAATGCTAAATAACAGACACTGCTACCCCGGTATGTAAAAAAATCATTCCAAATTCTCAACAAGCAGCATACCAGTGGCAAGCAGATATGATTAAGTTATGCTCCCAAGAACACCGTGTTGGGCATAAAGAGGTAAAAAAAAAAAAATCACAGAACTCTGTGGAACTGTATCAGAGACAGCCACGAGGACATAGGAGCAACGTGACAATAAATTTACAAAACAAAATCCAAGCCAGAAGCCACAGGTGGCTTAGCAAAGCCTTTTTAATCAGTTATGTCAAGTAATGCTGCCAGCCTTTAATATAACAGCACTTGATTAATATTCACAGCTGGAAAACAGGCTCTACCTAAAGCTACCCCAAGGGACAAAATAAAGCAGTGGACTTCAGATGACAACAAAAGTTATTTCATCACAATATCTGAACACCCTTACCTAAAAAGGAAAGCTTAGAAAGAAGCCAATAACCAATGAAGTCAGTAAGAACAGACTGCTAGGACCCCTGCTCAAGAAACAGCCACCACATCTGCTAGAAGTTGGTCTATTGTAGAAAGGTATTGGTAAGGCGCCCTTCTAAGATCAAATGAAATTATTTAGCAACAAAAAACCCATGCACAAGTAATAAACATAATTCTCCATTTATCTAATGCAATCTGTTTTAAAAATATAAATCTTGACTCTTCTATTAGAAATACTGCATCTCCTCCAAGGAAAAGTTATACACAAAATGTTATTTTATTGTGGTAAATGCTTGACTTCACTGCTAAACAGAGGCAAAGTCTATTTTCAGACCAGCTCCATAATCCAGGAAAAAAAATAAAATTCTATCAGGTACACAACAGTCAGAGTAAACAACCTTTTCTACAACCAATACCCCCGTTTTTATTTCAATTTCTTATAGATATTATGTACAAATGAAGTATCTAGTATACAAGGCAATAACCTATCATTTATAAAACTGGTAAAAAGAAAAAGTTGCATTTGGTGGCGATAAGGTACAGGGAAAAACTGAAGGTTCTTCTCGGCTTTCCTATTTCTTCCCTGCTTCAACACTGACTGAACTTTCCCCCCCCCCCCTTTTTCACACATCTCCAGTGACTTCCAGCTTTTAGCCTTAACACAACCATGCATACATTTGTACAAGTTACATGAAAAGATCAGCACATCTGTCTGCCTTCCTTGCTGCACATGTAGGAATTGTGCTTCGCGCTCGCTGCAGTCATTGTTAAGGCTTTGGAGTAAAGCACCAAGTCAAGGAAGATGGGAGACTACAGGCATTTAGCACCTGTTAAGCTTGGCACCAGCCTTACTAGCTTTTTTGAATCTTCACACTTAATTCAATTAAAAATGTTTTAATGGAAACGGATTTGAACTATGCAGAAATGGATACTTACCCCAACTCTGTCATGCCATCAACAAATTCCTTTTTGCTGAATTCACATTGTGTAGCTGCCCTGAACTTCCATGCTACAACCAGAACACTGATACTGGCTGGGTCCAGGCTTAAATCGTCACAGAACTGTTGAATCCCGTCAATACCAATTTTATTTTCATCCTGTGGGTCTGCAGTTCAAAATACAGAGAGGAGAATTGTAATTATTTACAAAAAAGTTTTTACAATAATCATCTGCACAGCCTTGCTACATTGCATAACACAGGTCTTCACTTTTTCATCGACTTCACAAATGTCTTCTCTTGAAATCTAGTTAATTTTAGAAATACCCTGAAGAGTATTTGTAAATAGATTAAGTATTCTGCAAACTTCCCTAGAAATTGGTTTGCAACTTTTTCCTGAATTCACCAGCTAACGTCAATGAGATAGTTTTGTCTTCTCTCCACAATGCTCTATGAAAGATCTGAACTAACCCAGGAGATGCCTGACTACATCTAAAAACAGCAAGGCTGATAAACACATGAAAACGTACAAGGTATTTACTGGTTAGGCTATATTAAACTTTAAAAGAAAAACACACAACCCCAATAAAAAACCACCTACCAAGTGAGTCTACAGATTTTTTTTCCTGATAGGGATATATGAGAATCCACTGTAACTGATTAAAGACCACAATTAACTCAAACAGTTTTTATTTTTAATTACAAGTCAGGGAAATCACCAAAAGATTGCTCACTGAATGCCCTAGCATAACACAGTCTTATGCTAAATGACACAACTTAGGAAATACTATGTTTCAGTAGTACCAAGTTCACTACCTTTCTGAATATCAGAACCACACTGGGTTAACTACTTATGTCAGGGTACTTGTCATTGTAACAGTTCTGGAACTGTAACAAAATTCTCTCAAAAAAACCCTGCAAACAAACTCCCCTGCATGTAAACTTAAATAATTGGAGGGAGGAAAAAGGCCCAAGACCCAAAAAACCCAAACCCCTCAACTTCATTTTTCAAAGCTTCACGGTTTACAAAACTGTCTTTCCCAGCTTTTGATAGGAGGCCATTTCACTGTCGTACATTGGCCTATGTAGAAAAGTATCCCTCAAGCAACTTCTTAAACTGGTAAGATTTTCAACCATGCTACTAAGTCCACATCCAAGGACTTACAAAAAAATAAAAATCAAAAAGAAAACATTCTCCTTTTTTTGTTTTTGGTGGGGGGTGGGGGTGTAAGCCAAGATCTCTTCCACTTTCCCAGCCAATACTGCAGTGAAAGAAATGCTAAAATACAGGGAGGAAGCTAATTTAGCAAACAAAGACTATACTCATTAAAGAAAGAATTTATACTCCATGGTATAACTTGGAGACCTTTGAACCGGAATAAGAAGTAAACATATATGTTCTACTGTATGTCAGATCTAGCTCTAAGACACGTAAAATGCATTTCTTGGATATTTGGGGAGTAACTGAAGAACCAAAGGCAAAAAGTGCACTCGTGTTGAAATCAGTGGGAAAATGTCATCCTTATCGTGCTTCACATAATCCAGGTAACTAGGAACAAAAATGAAATTGCTGTTTTGACAGTTGCTGGATAAACAGATAAGAATACTAACAAAAAGACAGGCCAGAAAATGAAAGACCTCTGATCTCAGATTTCAAATATAGTGCAATGTATGTAGTATTCTCTAGGCCCTGCAGGAGAAAGGAATTCCTTGTTGTTGCAAGGCCAACAACTCAGGTTTAAGCTATATATGAAAAAAGGAAAAGTGCTTAACCAAACCTTCTAGTGTTTTCTCTCAAATCTTGTGAAGGTTTTGGTCAAGTTTACAACTTTACTTAAGTGTTAAAGTGCCCTAACTGCAAAGGTATGCCGCTAACTGAAACACAGACATACAATTGACTAGATTTTCACAAAAGCCAAGTGGTGCAGTTTGTCACTGCTAGGAAATAATAATAAATAACATTTGTGATTTTTTTTCCTTTTTAGATATTCTTAGTAGCATTTACAAATTTGCATATATTTGTGACCCAGCAATCTCCAAGACTGACATGCAAGGACCAAAACATTTAGATGTGTGTGTATATATATATATATGTTATTTATATATTTACATATACTTATGCAAAACAAATAAAAAACGTGGATCTCTAGGTTGTTTCCACCCCTCTCTCCCCCTGCCCCCGCCAAAGGAAATGCTATAGTGTTGTTGGTTCTTTGTCCCTACAGAATTAACTACCAAATAATAATGAAATATTAAAGCACGTCTATACTTAGAACACATTATGTAAATAGTAACAAAAAAGGTGTAAACAATCTAAGAACAGGATAGAGCGTATACAGAGCATGCCATACACAGCAATTAGAAAAGTAGACGGAGTCATAGTTGAGTAATTGTGAGGAGTTCGTTTTCCAGAACATGAGATGTCTGGATCTCAGCAGGGGCTGGTAATGACTCCGGCCCGCTCTGCTCTAACATATAATGAACAATGCACACATTCATGTCAGGTGGTCACATTTCAGAAAGCACTGTTACCTGGATCACGTACATTCTTATATTTACATGATTACCTTTTCCTTTTATTTTTTTCTATTCTTTTTAACAATGCTATAAAATAAATGGAAAAGAAACAACAACTCTGCCTTTAATCCACTTTCCCTACAAGCCTCTCTGAACAGGCACATTACTTCTGCTGTAATATGCCAGCACAAAGTAAAAAATAAGGGTGGAGTTTCTGAGCCTGGTTTCTGAGCTTCCTTATTTGACTGTTTTATCAGAACCCTAGCTGTAAAGTTATCTGAAACATTTTTTACTTTAATGTATAGAAATACTACTATTTTTGAACAAAATTATTGTCCCCAGATATTACTATTAGAATAATATGTATTATTTCACCAAAGTACATTGTACATATATTTAATAGCAGCCACCGGCAATAAATAAGTTGCATGCTAAGCTTTATTCTCCTTCCCACCCTATGCAGCTGACGCTACTTCCTCACAATAGGTTTAATTTCCTACTGTGAATTTACTTTAAACTCCACAGGAATACCTACAAGAGTTGTGTGCTGAACATTAAGAGCGTTTAAAACCTTCTTCATTCTTATCTCGCTACCACAAAGACAGAGTGGGAAGCAAAAGCTAGCAATCTTTCCTTAAAAGTCCTTAAGAATGACAGAAGGAAAAGCAAAAATATCACTCAAACAAAATAATTAGAAAAAAAAAACCCAAAGTCCACAACAAAAAACCCCCAAGTCTTACCTTTGTATCGATTATACAATTGTTCTAATTTCTTCCTGTCTACTGAATTTTTCATGGATTCTTTGTAGTACAAGTCTGGATTCTGGAAGTAGTTGTCTGTTGCCACTTCTAGTTTCCATTCATTCTGCATTAAGCAGTATATAGCAGTCCTTTCACCAGCCTGGGTAAATGCCATAAACTGGCGGACCTTGTCCTTCTGAGACGATTTAAGCTTATGCTTTGGGATGCAAAAGAAGCAGGAAAGCCAATGAAGCTAATCCAGAAGTTTGTTTCAGCATTCTACTACTAACGCCTATCTTTAAAAGCTTTTAGTTTTCTTGTTGGTGACAACTTTCACTTCAGAATTACAGGAAGACAAAGCCTTGTTCTTCTGCAGTTAAAAAGACAGCATTTTCTTCTGAAAACTGAAATGACAGCATCTATATATACAGTTTTAGCAGCACATATTCTGGCAGTAATAAATTTGTATTTCTGCTTTTTTGCTCACATATGCAGAAGTTCTGTAATAGCAGTAAACACAAGTTTCATCATATGACAATATGGTTATCTTCTGAAAATATGCCTAGTGGTTATACAAACAAGATATTACAAAGGCGCAACTTATAAATTCTGAGATTCTATACAAATCCTTCATACATGGAGAAAAACTACTCAACAGTTTCCCTAATATTTTCCTAGCAACAATGGACAAGGCAAAGTTTAATCATTTTAAGTGATCAGCTGAAAAAGGCAAAAGCATTTCTCTCATTTTTATGTTAGAAGTCATTGCCAACAGAAGACATAAGACAAAAAAATAGATAAAGCAGACATGGCAGAATGCAACATTTGCTGAATGTTATGAGACTATAGAGTGCTGTAAATGAGATCTACAACTTTAAAATAACTCTGAAAAATAGGTTTACACTATTTATATGTTAAACAACAAAACTGCCTATTAGAGTGGTATACAGGAACAAATAACATGCTTCTTTTAATAGCAGCTAGTTGCAGCAACCATATCACAACATCCCTAAACTTCTAGAAAACCCAAGAGGTGGGAACAGAGATTTTATAGGGAGCTAATTTGTTATCAATATAGTTCAACAATAATCTTTATGTGAAACCATAAGAAGGTAGCTTCAATCAAACTTTGATTTTTATTATATTCTGATACTTCCCAATTATTGTTAAACCATACTTAGCATGTGTTCTGGGCCAACAATTAAGCTGGGAAATTGGTCTACATTCCTCATTACTGCTTAAATCATCAAGGTACACCAGAAAATGTACTGGTCTCTTAAATAACGGGGGCAAACTGAATCCCAATTCAGTGAGCAGTAAGCGTAGGACCATCTTTCAGTTTACTTGTTATCTCTTGTACACATATGGATGGTGACATCTTGACTACAGATGGTCCTGAGACAAGAAACACATCGTGTAAACAAGATAAGGATTTTGGTCTTTCCTGCAAGATTTTTCAAATTTACATACGAAGAAACACATAAAGTTTTGGGTTTGGTTTTTTTTTGTTTGTTTGGGTTTTTTTATACACAAGAAGAAACGCACAAAGTGGGAAGAGAGCTGAAAAAATAACTACAACATATTTTGCTAAGAAAACACTCAATAATCTGACTGCGAGCTCTGTCTAAACCTCCCCTCGTCCCCCAATTTTCATGAAGGTCCGACTACGAGAGTCTCCCTGCTCTAAGTTCTTCCTCAGTTACACAAACTTCAGCAACAAACTCGGTGACGATCGCCCCACAAAGCGGCGTCCGCCACCAGCCCCAAGAGCAAACCCCGCGTCCTCTTGCAAGCCCGCTCCACGCCGGGTACTTAGGGGTATTTCCCAGGTTCCAAAGGAAAACACTGAGTTGCCTGAAGAAACGCGCGACGGGAAACGCACCCGACCACCAAACCCCCCGCTCGGCCACGCAGCGGAGGTGCCTACAGCTCGTTTGCGTTTAACGCGGCGAGTGGGACCTTCTTACAGCGGGGGGAAGCCTCGAAGTCGCGTTTGTAAGCGCGACTTCCCACCCGTGGAGCCCAAACAAGGAGGGCTGCTTCGCCCCCACCGCCGCCCCCCCCCCCCCCCCCCCACACCCCCACACCCCCCCCCCCCCCCGCTTTTTTNCCCGGTCCCGGGGAGCCGACTCGTACCGCACCTCTCCCGCCGCCGCCGCCGCCCCTGCCGCCTCCCGGGAGGAGAAAAGGGAGGGCCAAGGAGGATGGGGGGGGCGGCCGGAAAGGCCCCCACCCGGTGCGGGAAGGCGGAGCGGCGGGAGCGAGGGACACGGGGCTCCGGCAACCTGCCCCGGCCAGCCCTAAGCCCAAAAAAGGGAAAGGTACGCGCCGCGCCGGCTGCCGCCGCTCGAAATACCCGCGGCGCCGCCCCCCGCCTTCCCCCAGCGCCCCGCGTCGCCCCCGGTGACCTTCCCCGCTGCCGGCCCCGGCGGAA
>VZSF01002283.1:81862-110848 GCA_013398295.1 Chionis minor
CGCCGCGCCGCCCGGGGACCGCCGCCCGCGGAGCCGGGGCGCGGTAGAGCGGCGGCGGCGCCTCCCGCCGGGCCCGGTGGCGGCGGCGACGACGACTACGTCTCCCGGCGTGCGCCGCGCAGGGCGGGCGCGGGGGGAGAATCCGCTGTTCCGTTTCCCACCAGACGGTGCCGGGACCGCGGATCCCGTCTGACCCCGCGCTTAAAGGTGCCGCGCCGGCGCGCGGTGACCGGCGCAGGGGGAGGGGGGCGGCCGTTGGCAAGGACGGGGCTCCCCGGCGCCTCCCGTCAGCGGCCGCCTCCCCCTGTCCCCCGTGCCCGCCGCCATCCCGCCCGTCCTCCCCGCCGCTCCCTCCCTCAGGTGAGCGGGGCGGAGGGAGGGAGCAGCGCCCGGGGCCGGCCGCTGTCCCCCTCTCCCTCTCCTTCCTCTCGGTGGGCGGTTGCCGGCGCGGGGTGGGGGGAGAGGGCTGTGAGGAGGAGGAGGAGGAGTGGGCGGCGGGTTTGGTCCCGCTGCCGCGGGGGACGGAAAGTTGAGCGCCGGGCGGGCGGGCTGCGGGGCGGCCGCCTCCCTCCCTCCCTCCCTCCTTCCTTCCTTCCTTCCTTCCTTCCCTCCCTCTCTCCCAGCGCCGCCATGAGGGGGCGGGAAAAGGGCCGGTCGCACCCGCGCTCTCCTGATCCTTCTCTGTTCTCCCCCCATCCCCTCTCCTCCCGCCCCGGCCTGCCCCAGGGAGAGGTACCGGTAGGCGCCGCCTGGGAGCCGGCCGGCGGAGAGAGGCGGCGGCGCGGGGAGCTGCCCTCCGGCTGCCATCGCCCTCAGGTGGGTGCGCGTCCGGGGCCCGGCGGGTCCCGGGAAGCAGCTCGGATCGGGAAAGCCGGGCAGGTGTGGAGGGACCCCGCAAGCGTGATGGGAGAGGGGGATCACAGGGCGTGCGTTGGAAGCAGGGTCTGAGGCAGCTGGCTGAAACGCGGTGCTGCGGTATCGCCTTCAGGAAGGCGGTGGGGGGGGAGGTTGGGGAACCGGGAAGCTGAGCTGCAATCCGTCAGGAAACACGCTGTGCTTGGAAAGGACTCCAAACGACAGGAGTTCCCTCCGGTTTGATACCTGCTGGTGCATGGAGAGGAGCGGGCTGGGTTTTTTTCCCTCTTTATTCGCGCTCTGAAGCACATCGTATATTTTTACATGTGAGGTCATTATTCCCTTAAGAGCTTTTGAGCACTGCCTCAGGTGGCGCTTTTCTAAATAGTTTATTTTGCTAGCCAAGTAAAAATTGCGGTTACCGAAAGAAAACGGCACCGTGTCTGAACGGTGGTGGTAAGTTTATGTAGTGCAACAGTGGGCAAACTTACGAGTATAAATCTCTGCTCAGAATTTAGTTGCGTAGTGACCTACCACGTAAGACGTGCAGTAAAGTCTTATTTGCCTCCCTGCAAACAGAAGCTTGAATATACACTACGCGTTTTCTTCTCCCTCTTTCTTGCAGGAATAGGTTGTAATATATTCTGCAAAATCTGTCCCCCCCGACCATGTTAAACAAGAAGAGTATCATTTGTATACATGAAGAAATACTTCCTTAAATATCACTCTAGAATTTTGCCAGGTGGTGGGGATTGCTATTTTTTCTCGACCTCTTAAGAATAGTAAAAACATAGCTTTATCAAAGTTCTGAAATATTTTTTACTTTATTATTTTATTGACATTAGAGTGCTGTGGATGTGTTTTTGCTACTTTAATTACACTTCCAGTTCTTAATTTTAAATGTTTCAGCTCTTCGTGTTGTCGTTAAACCCTAGCCCATAGTCATCTATTGATGGCTAAATACTTTGGCTTGTATTTCCTGCACTGAAAAGAAATAAAACAAACCACAAACAGGATCCGTTCTTTCTGAAACAGAGATGGGAGGGCATTTTAAAAGTGAAGGTAATGCATGTCTGTGCTTGCCATCTTCCCTCCCCATTCTATATATTGACGATGGCTGGCCTGTGATGGTGACTGCTACTGCATTATAAGGGAAAGAAGATTCTCTCTTACCCAGACTGCTTCCAGATGGCTGTGTCCATGTGTTGGTTCCTGATTAAGGCTGTTGGCCCAGAGATCAAGACTGCAGCTAAAGTTTTAGGCAAATACCTGCTGTATTGATGATCTACTAACATGTAGTGTGTGTTGTGCATTTTTTTAGAATGCCATGCATCAGTGACAAATGTATGTTTTGTACATACGCTTATACACTGTTATTTATAGCTTTGTGGTGTAGGGGCTTTTTTTTGCAGGTTTTTGTTATTTGTACATAATGTCAGTATTTTCCTGTAGGATCTGGGGGAAGGAAATTTATTTTTAGTTTTGAAATTCTATCCGGCTTGGTGTTAAAAGCAAATACAGCAGTTTAAATATAGATCTTCAAGTAGCTTCTGGGAAATGAACTTAGGAATGAATTGATTTTACTTTTAGTGTTCTTATAACTCTATTTTAAAATCATGAGGATCAATAATTAGCTTTGAAGTAAAATGCCTTGAGGCCATGCAGCCTTTCAGGTGAGGATCTTTGATACAAACTAGTAGTGTTCAGAAGTCCAGGAAGCTTTGCTGTTACTTCTTTATTGTAGAAATGTTTCCTTCATGAGTATGATTATAATGCAATCTGTTTCAGTTAAGCTTTTTTCATTATGTTTTGTATAGTTGAGTGTGTTAATGCTTCTGAGGCTGTATAAATAACAAATCATTATGATACAATTTTTAAGGATAGGCTTGAAAAAATACAGGAGGTTTACTGATAGATAAGCATTATGATTTCTGGTGCTAGGTTGAAGTACAGCCTATGGCATTGTGGTTTAATATTTTTAATGGCTTTTCTCTCGGTTAAGAAGTGCAGGGGAGTACCACATGAAATGACTAAGCTTTCCATTTAGTGTTTTTAAAACGAGATGATACCTAGAAAATAGGCAAGGGGAAAACAAAAATGTATCAGTAACCTTGGGCTGTTTTTTTGCTTTTGATAACTGCTTACTGTAGGGGACCATATACATTCTGTTAAAGGTCAGTGCAGGATGCAGTCTTAGGTTTGTTTTCTACCTTTATTTGACCTGATGGCTCACCATTATCATGTTTGATAACTGATTGCAGCATGATACTGTCTTGCAGCGTGGTTCGCGTACTGGAGATGCAGAAACCATGTAGCAGAAAGCTTTGAGCAGTTCTGGATTATCAGTTTCTCCCAACAGCAATAAACAGGGAAGAATGAAGGCAACTGGATTTATTTCCCTGTGGACGTTGGTTTCGCTGCCTTGTGGCCAGTTAGCAAATCCTGCAGAACATGAAGATGTAGTAAAGCATGCAATAAAGCTGCACCGTGGGAAAGGAGCTGTTATCACTCAGAGAAAGCAGTGGGTGTTGGAGAGCTGCAGAAAACTGTCTGGTCTTCTTCGCCAAAAGAACGTTGTTCTCAACAAATTGAAAAATGCTATAAGAGCAGTTGAGAAGGACACAGGACTGTCAGATGAAGAGAAACTTTTTCAGGTGCATACCTTTGAAATTTTCCAAAAGGAGTTAAATGAAAGTGAAAACTCAGTCTTTCAAGCAATCCACGGCCTCCAGAGAGCTCTACAGGGTGATTACAAGGATGTTGTAAATATGAAAGAAAGCAGCAGACAGAGACTGGAGGCCTTGAGAGAAGCTGCAATTAAGGTTAGTTCCCCTGTGTTTATTACTAGAGTATTAATATTCTCCTTGTGATTTTAATTTTATTATGGTGTGATTTCAATCTGTTTTAATAAAAAAGTGGATCTACATGAAACTTGCCATGTTTTGCTTTTTAAAATGGAATTTGAATGAAGTATTTGTTCTCATTGGTAAAATCGGAAATAATTCTGGTGGAGAGCTTAAAAGTTACTAGCAGTCACTAGTTCTTATTTCAAAACAAAGCTAGGCATAATCATGAGACCTATGGCAAATATTAAGTTAAAGGGAAAGGAATACAAGAAGTGAGTCAGCGCACACAGAACAGTTGGACTAGATAAGACACTGATATTATCAGTGTGGACACAATGCCATAAATTGCCAAAATGCTCACTGTTTTTTCCACTTTAAATGAGAATTGCTCAACCAAAATCTATGATTTAAACAGAATCACGTCTTGCCTTTTATATCCATATTTATATAGGTGTGTGTAAAATGGACATGCAAATGTATGAGGTGACTAGCTTTTTAATCTCAGTATAGCACTCCTAGCCTAAGAACTGCAGGTTTGAAAAAACAGTGCTTTGAGGAAAGAGCCAGCTGAGATAACTTTACCAAGAAAACCACAGATGAGTAACAGTTCAGCTGAAGTACTTCATGGAAAATTTGAGTTCCCGTGTCAATGCAGACCTGTTAGGGTATGCACAATCTGCCACTGTCTACTGGACTTGGTAGTGCTCCCACTGAGTACTGAAAGTCTCCCATTGAGAGAAAGTGTTGTTTAATTGATTTGGTATTTAAATTGCTCTTTTCCTTGCTCTACCCCTCAGCCACTGGAGGGACTATATTAAACATTTTCTTTGTTTTCTGCTCTAAAAGAAGGGGCTGCCCTTGCGCAAGGGAGAAAGGGAACAAAAAAAAAAAGTAATTGGGATATAGCATCTGAGCTGGGAGAATCTCTAAAGGGCATTTGCGCAAGAGTTGGACAGATGGTAACAGGTGAAGATGGCAAGAGACGGTGTGCAAGAACGGTTGCAGTGAATTGTGGCAAGAAAGGCTGGTGAACGTAGAAATTAGGATGCAGAGTTGGGAGGCTGGAGTGGTCTGTGCAGTGACAACAAAGACTGAATTAGGACAAATTTGGATAGGGAGTAGCTTGGATCTAGGCGTGTTCCAATAAAGTGCTCAATATGATTTTGACATTGGCAGGTAATGGTAGTGCCAGCCTCTGCTCCATAGAAATGATAGCAAATTGCCATGAAAATTACTTGATTTCCCACCTTTTTTCCTTAGAGCTCTTAAAATAGCAGCAGTGAGGCTGTCCAGAATCTTCTTTCTCATTTACCTAATTCTTGGCAACATTACTGTAAAATACTGAACGTGAGAGTGGTACTTCCTCATTTTTCTCATAAAAGGAGGCCTGTGTATATAATGATGTGTTTTAGATACGTGTCCTGTCAAAACTTTACTTCTGCAGAGGTGGATTGTGCAGGCCTTTTTTTGTGTTATCATATCAAGATATTTACTTCAATAAGCAATCTTTTACACCCTTCCTTCTTATGTCATGTGCGTGATTATTTAAACAGAATATTTGTTGTTGTAACCTTACAATTGTTACATAAAGTAAAACAAAGGATAGTGGGGAAACGCATGCCAAAAAGATGAAAATTACATAGGGTACATTTTTTTAGACAACTTCTTACTTCAGAAGACAGACGTTAGGTCCAATTTTGTTCCAGTTTCATTTTACTGTAATGATTACTTTGTTGGTTGTTACGGTTTGAAGAACACACAATTTATTGTCATTTAGACAATTATTCTACCACCTGACGACCCCTCCCCACCCAGGAAGGGGAATCGTGAAAATCCAAGGAAACCTGAGGATTGAAATATAAACAGATGTAATAGAATAAGACTAAACAATTAACATTAATAATACTAAAGACCCAATATTGATCCGGATACCAATATAAAATATACAAGGATTATACTCAGCTCATTCTATCAGTAGGAAGCCGCACACTCCTAGCAGTGGGCAGCAGATGTCGGACACTGTGAGCAGCATGTATTTGGGAGGAAGGGAAGACCTCAGGGGTCTGGCACTGGGGCAAGAAGTTCTCTGGATAACCACCATCAAGGGAGCGAAAACTCCTCAGCAAACTTTCTAATTTATACTGAATTTGACGTTCTTAGTATGAAATAATCCTGTTGGCCAGCTTGGGTCAAGTGTCCAGGTCTTGCTCCTCCTTGTCCCTGCACCTGGTGAGCTTGAAAACACTGACACCTTGAAACCCACACACCATAGCTGGCTATAAAGTAAATATTTTCACAAATTCAGACACTAGTCTTCTAAAAATGCATTTTTCCCCTAGCATTAGAAGAGACCTTACTGAAAAGTAAAATTACTGGTAGAGAAATTAAGCCTGTGTTGCTCAAACCAGGACACTGGTGTACTTCTAAGACATCCTTTCCGTTTTTTAAACAGTGATTGAATTGCAAATACAAATGAATGTAGAGGGTGCTGGACTCTTCATTTTATTTCTGTTGAGTTGAAGCATTTGGAAGTCTTTAGTGTTGGGATATGTATACACGTCTGATTCATTTCTTGCTGATTCTGCTGCTGGGAGAAGATATAGCGGAATCATTCGTGGTGGGGGGAAGAAAGGAAGAAGCGCTGAAGGTAGCTTCTGCCTGCCTTTGCTGCAGGTACCTGTGGGGAGGTTCAGGAAAAAGCAACAAACTCTTACCTACTTTTTATCAGCTTCTGATTTCTTGGGTGCCTGCTACTCAGACATCCATGGAAAGAATAATTTGCAAGTAGTGCAAAGATGCATCCTCCTCTAAATGTGCTTTTTTCATCTCTGATTAAACAGCAGAGAGCAACAGCAACACCGCATTCTTAACCAGCGTTGCCCCAACGTCTTACTTAATCTGACTTCATTTTTCTTATGTGCTTCTGGGTGTTCCAGTCTCCTCCTTAGTGCAGCACAATCCTTACCTGTATTACCTTGCTTGTAAGATTGTTTGGTACATAACTTGTGATGAGATGTCTCCAATCCCAGCACGAGCTGCAGAACAGTGTTTGTACTGGGATGCACTTCTGCTTAACATGCAGCAGGCTGGTTGAGAGCTTGTCCTTTTCACGGACACCTGTTCTCTGTGACTGTCCCACTCTACTGCCGTGACACTGGTCTGTAGGTGAAAACAGAGACTCCACTTTAATAGACTACAAAAACCTTTGTCTTCATTAATCAACTTAAACTCCAGAGCTTTTCAAAGCTCTTTCACCTTGCTATTCAGATAAGGTTAACTTCTTGCAAATTAGAGCCTTATTTATTTTTCTGCAGTTTACCTCTAACTGTTCATCCAGTTGGTCTTAGCCGACAGAAAGGACTGATTCGCTCCCTCTACCCAAAACCTGTTCCGTTTTTGAGGGGGAAAGAATCTGTCCCTTATCAATTCCATCTCATGTTCTAAGTTCTTGCTGACTGAGGAAAGAACCTGCAGCTCATACGGGGGCTGTTTTTTACATCTTTCAGGCACTGTCTGCTAGCAGAGAACAACAAATAGGAAATGTTTTTCCTTGAGGCTGTGTGAGAGTGACCGTGTCTCTTGCTTCTATGTTGCATAAGAACTAAAGTAGTTGACGTTGGGCCAAACACATTAACACTTACGTTTTTCCCAACTCCAGTTATTTTGGGAACTGGGTAATTTTCATCATGCCAGTGTAACTATGGTAATTCTAAACACCAACAGACAAGAGCCAGCGATTCTGTGATTTCATCACAACCAGAAGCATTCATCTGACTGTGAGGATTTCAAAAAGGGGTTAAGCTGCAGTTACAGACAGTACTGAACATACCCTTGCCTCGGCATCAAGGAATTGATTAAATTATGTGCATGTTCTTGCAGGTTTCAAGGGGAAAAATATCTATCAGCAAATGTGTGTGGACGAGGGGACACTCCAGTTATTTAAACATAAGAGTTTAGGACCAGTTTAGATACCCAGGTTATCCAAGATACCAGCGCAGGGTAAGCAGGTAAAAATGCGACCTAAGTGAGACCTGTGTTCTATCTGATTTTTAACCACGTATGGCAAGGGATCTAAAATGGAGACAGAAACTTGTGTTTTCTGGGAATTCAGTCTGACCTTGAGATTGCTTATATTTTTTGCCTGGTCTGTTTTTTCCCTTGGTAATAATATTGGCTCTCTTAAGGAACAGATGTAGGGTCTCTTTCGTCTGCATATTCTAAGCATCCTGAATCTAACTGAAAGGAAGAAGCCTGCCATTGCTTATGTTTCCTGATTCATAGTTGTCCTCTCTCTCAACCAACCAGTGCATCTTTAAAAGAACATAAGCATTTAAAATGAAGCATCTTAATATTTTTTTCAAAAAATCTCAAATTATACTCTGTCAACACACAAAGTATTATGTTTCATTATTTTCTTGGTAACTATTTAGAAGGCGCAGTGTTAAGTCCAGTCTTGACCAGTAAATCAACTTACTTTTTGAACCTGAAACATCCAAAGAGAAACAAAACATCGTATCAGCGAAGCTACTGAAATATTTTTACACCATATCAAACCACGTCAGCATTTCTTTTCTTACTTCTGAAGCCTAGAAATGGGTTTCAGAAATCATTAGTGGAAGTTCACAAGAGGCCCAAACTGAAAAGATGGACAAAATCAAGTTATTTTATTTCTGATAGGAAAAATGCTTCTTGGGAAACGTAACCAGGAACCTCAGCTAGAGTGCTTGACTGCTCATCTGTACTCTCTCCCAGCTGTTTGGTTTTTTTGTAGCTGTTTCCACAGTTGTAAATTTTGAAAACCATAAACAGACCTCTTCCCATGTTTATAAAATGGGGTATAAAATTCAGATTCATTGTGTTTTCCTTCCAATTTGTTTGTTTGTTGTAGCTAGTAAAGCTATGCTTTCAAGGTTTCTATGCTTCCCTGCTAAAGCACTGAGCTCTAAACTTCACTTGTCTCTGAAATGTTTCCTAGAGTTTCTCCAAGTAATTCCCTTCTTCTGTTTTCTGGATTGTAACCTTGAGGCAGCTCTACTGTTTAATGGATTAGAAAAAGCAATTAGCGGATATTTTGTTTGGTTGTTGTTTTTCTTGCTCACTTCCCCCAGTGAAAATTGGCACAAGAGAAAGCAATCTTCAAATACCATTATAAAGTCTACATTGCTTTTGCAATTCCACTTGTAAGATGTTTCGTGTCAAAAGAAGCGTACATTTATGTCAGATGTTTTTCTGCTTGAAGGCCTGGCCAGCACTTTATCTGTGTGTTGTAAAATTCAACAGGAAGAAATGGAATATGTTGAACTCCTAGCAGCAGAAAAACACCAGGTTGAAGCCCTTAAGAACATGCAGCATCAAAACAAGAGCCTGTCAATGCTTGATGAAATTCTAGAAGATGTCAGGAAGGCAGCTGATAGACTAGAAGAGGAAATAGAAGAGCATGCTTTTGATGACAACAAATCTGTAAGTGATGTTTTGGACTCAGTCTTTTCATTGATGTGCATTTATTTTTTTAGTTGATATTTGCACTGTAGGGTTGTTTCTCTTGTGTTAAATAGTTGTTAGGATTTTGGTGACTACTATTTAAAAAAAAAACAAACCCACAAAACAAACAACAAACCCCACACCTTTCTGGTTCTACATTTGTTCTTGCTTCCCTTTCAACAAAAGGAAGTATTTAGTGGTAGAATGATTGCTCGTTAGGAGTGAGCAAACGGGAATAGTTACTCCTGTTTGCTACTGATTTCTGTGTTCTTGATTTGAGAGTCCTCCCTGCAGCTGCCACTTTGACACCGATAAGTACGGTCCATCTCATCGATACAGTCAATGAGAGTTATGACAACTCAGTGGTGGGGACTCTGATGTTTAGAATTTGCAGGATATGGAGTTACCATGTTAAGCGTAGTCTCCACTTTTTTCTCTTTCATTTTGTTGAGAAAGTTATAGGAGAACAAGAATCCTTGCTTTCAGAGTCTGGGAAAAGGTATATTGTTCAAGGTAAGGACCTGAAATGTGTTTGTGGTGTTGCTTTCTTCCACTCTGACTTCCTCTGCTTTTTTGTACCTTGGATTATTTGCATTGTTCATTGTTTCTGTGTTGCCTGGCGGACAGCATCCTTCAGGTAAGACTGTGCGTGTTTGGAGCTGGGAGTGGATCAGTTTATTCTAGTGTCCCATTGTGCTGACCTCGGAGACTAACTCTCTAAATAGGTCCTGTTTGCATAAACACGGGCTGCAGTTTTATTTGGAGGTTTATTTGGAGGCTCTTGAGAGTTTTTTGTTGATTTGCACGTTGATGAGGTGAGCGTAGTTCTTGAATTCTGCTGAGGAGGAAAAGCGGTTGCTCTGTAGTAGAGCGCCAGGTCGTTTTTTGTAGCTGTACTTGGACTGAGAGAAAGCGAAAAAACAGCTTTTTGTTTTGAGTATGTCAGGTCGGAGCAATTGTAGCCGGTGGGAATCCTACCTAGCCAGGACCAACTGCGGGGAAGGGATGAGCTAGCTGGAGTGCCCTCTTCTGTTCTGCTGGAGTATAACGGCACGTTTGAAATACACCAGGAATGAGGTTTCTTCTGCTATACCTGTGAACTGGCAAAATGCCAACACATCCTTCTTCTCCAGCGTATCTCTGTGGTTTTCTGCTTGTGTCTCTATTCATGAAAGAGATGGACTCGTGAAATGCAACCTGGAGGACTACTTACGTCTCCATCTCTGCAAGAAACACTTAGTGTGTTTAAGCTAGAACACTGGAACGTAAGAACAAAGAAGCTCAAATAGAATGATCAGTGATCTGATAAAGATGTAAAAGCTTCTATTAAAATATAATCAAACTGAGAAGTGTAATAGGTAAAAATAATAATAATAATAAAAAAAGAATCTGAGCCCACTTAATCTAACCCACTCAAAGAATCTAACCCACTTAATGCAAAACGAGTATTTGCGCACCGTATTCTGTTACACACTACCTGCTTTCAGAAATTGTTGTTGTAGGAAATAAAATCCTGAAAGTACCTGTTTTCTCTCATCATGTCCTCAAATTTATTGGTATCTAAAAGCTCACCTGAATGTGCGCCATCTACTTTTGCTCTTCTAGCATAGTCTGTCTTTTGTCAGTTCCCTTGTATTTTCTAAAAGTAAAAAAGCACTATAATATCCATACAATGTATGATTTTTATACATACTACACAGAAAAAAACAGATTTTCATAATTGTCCTAATCTTACAAACATCTTCACTTTTTTCCTAATACCATTTCTGACCTAGACTGTGAACTCCACTAGATGAGGAATGTATTTATCCAATTGCACTGCTTTTATATGATCTTCGATACATTTTTAATTTTGATGCAGAGAAGTTTGGTTAGATTGCAGACACACAAGCTATTAAGTACAAGGGAACATATAACAAACTCTATATGAATTTGGAGTTCCAGAACTTTAAAGCAGATGCTTCACTGCTGATGTATTTTATAAGATAATGTTGCTTGGTGAACACTATTGCTGATGTCATAGCATTAAATAACCAAGAAGATACTTGAACGGATGTTGGCTTATTAGCATTTTGGTTTTTAGGCAAAGTAATAGTCATCTGCAAGATTAGGATGCTGCACTGAACAGTGAAATAATTCCAATGTGGAAGTCAGTGTAAAGTATGTTTTATATTGCAGAGCCAACCTTTAACAGTAAGCTCTAGGGTCTGTGTAAGTGTCCCTGGAGCAGCAACAAGGGCTTGGGAGAGGAGGTCAAGAGCAAAGATGACAGAAGAACAGTAGGACTGGGCACTTATTCTGTATTCTGATTAGAAACAGTTCTTCATCTTTGCTGACTGTAGGGAAGCCCTTCTTCTTTGCTCCAATACTGTGGGAATAGTTTGCATGTATGTGGCATGCAGCAGCTCCTGCTTCCTCCCATCAGCTGAAAGTGTGAAAACATGGTTTGGTCTCTTAGGCTTGGCAATGGACACCTCATTCTGGAATGCAAAATAGCCTGGTAAGTGGGAAGCTTAGGGAAGTAAAAGAAGAAAGACAGCGGGTTTTTTTTAGGGGGGAAAAAAAAAGTGGTGAAAAGCCAACTTTCATATTGCATAAAGATAATATGGTCATCAGCCTCTCACTCCAACAGCTAAAAATGCTGATGCCTGAAGTGGTTGTTTTATGCTTCTAAATAGTCCTGCAAACTTCATAATTTTTCGTATTTCTTTTTTCCCCTCTGATTCTTAGTGACTTCCAATTCTTTAGAGGCTCATCATAGTGTATGATGTACAAAAAGAGGGGAAGAGGTCATTCCTATGATAAAAGTTTGTATTTAATTATACACCCACCCACCCCAAATGTAATAAGTGGAAGAAAAGGATAAAAATTGCAGATTAAATATTGAAAATGCATTATTTATCTGAACAGTTTGGGGAAACGTGCTGGGGAAATCAGTAAAGGAAAATAGGAGGCCGTTTTATAGATTACTTATGTGAATGCATTTCACCATTAAATTAGGGAGTTGCTTGGGTGAAATACAGCAGACCAGAAAAGTTGACTGTTTTGACGTCAGTCACTGGAATGACAACAGCCTACTCTCTTTACTGGAGTCTGAAAGAAGTAATAACTGTTGCTGAATAGTGGGAAAATCTGTATTATTTAAAGTACAGGGAATAATGAAATCATCCTACTGTCCTCTGCTTTGTAATTACAGGCACTGAAGATAGAGCTAGGTAGAAAGAGTTCTTATCCTCTCCTTCAGATTTACAGGACAGTGACAGACTTTTGTGAGCTGAAAATCACTTTGTAATTAGAGAATTGTTTTTGTTCAAGGGAATAAAATGTTACATTTCAATCCAACCTTTTGTGTTCTAAATGTGATAAAGGTTTTTTCTTTTAAAAAAACCCAAACAGATTAGATGCAATTGGAGATACTGAATTGAAATTTTACAGCTTTGAAACCCTGTCTTTGTATTTTTTGGTTGGACAACTTGGCTAAAGAGGCCTAGAAAAACCCTTGTTTTTAAAATGGAAATCAAATTATAGCCTTTTCAGTTACGGACATGAAATTTTGATAAAGAGACTGAAGGACTTCTCTAAGAAGAAACTGCAGTATCTTTAGTCTGTCAACAAATTCTGGAGCAACTTCAAGCGTAGTTAATAGTCTTTTGCTTTTACTGTATGTTTTGTTGACCCCCCCCCCTTTTTTTTTTTTTTGGTTATTTGCTTTCTTTTTCTTATAGGTAAGAGGTGTTAACTTTGAAGCAGTTTTAAGGGTGGAAGAAGATGAAGCCAACTCCAAAAGAAATGCTTCAAAAAGAGAAGTAGAGGATGACTTAGGTCTTAGTATGCTTATTGATTCCCAGAACAATCAGTATATCCTTACCAAGCCCAGAGATTCAACCATTCCTCGTGCTGATCATCATTTCATAAAGGTAATAATTTTGGAGACATTCTTGTAATTTTTTTTGGTAAGATTTAGTCCCATTAGTTTGCATGCCAGTACTGCTTGATTGGATTTAATATAGTTTCAGCATTTGTGGTTCCCCTATCTACTGGTGATCGGGCCAATGTGTTCCCTACTCCTAGTATAGTCTTCACAAGACTGATTGTGATGACACATGAACCATCTCTGGTTTTATTTGATTTAACTTGTTGCACCTTTGGGGCAGCATCTCTTCTCTTGCACAGTGTTAAAGCAAACTGCTGCTTTGCCTGATAAGCCACTTGCATATTGCCACTAAAAAGAATGTACCTGTTTATATCTTTTTGTGAAAAAAGGGATGCTGGAAAATACATAGACATGTTTTTAATTGCATTTGTGCTTCATGAAGAATAACTGGATTGGGATTTTTTTTTTTTAAAAGCACAGCCTAAATGGATCTGTCTCACCATTTTGTTTTAATGCAAAGTGTCATTCCCCTTGCACAATTCCTCAGGAAACTATCTACTTCCTATAATGTATTTAAAATATTTAATAAATTGATCAAAAGTCTCCAAAGCTACCAGTTACTTAAGGTCAGCACCACATGTGCTTCATCTGCAAAATTGCAGTGCTTACACCTACAACAAAGTGTTCAGGTTAGTTTACTGAAGTTGTGTTTTCTTTTCATAGGCAGTATTCTACGTTTAATTTTACAGTGTTATTTATATTTTGAAAGATAATACTCTTTAATCACAAATTTACACATCCTGTATATTAATGCATTTGTGAATCTTATACATTTAGGATATTGTGACAATAGGAATGTTGTCTTTGCCCTGTGGCTGGCTGTGCACAACAATAGGATTGCCAACCATGTTTGGGTATATCATCTGTGGAGTACTCTTAGGACCATCAGGACTAAATAGTATCAAGGTAAGTGTGCAAGTTGCTTCTTGACTGATTTAATTTGTTAAAGTCTTTAAAAGTAGTTTTAAAAGACCATGATATTGCCAACCTCAAATGTATTTAAAAATAAATAAAAATCCCCAAACCTGGACATTTGCAAAATGAGGTCTTAAAATTTTGGGTCTTTGAATCATGGAATGTTCAGGGTTGGAAGGGACCTCTGGAGATCATCTGGTCCCACCCCCCTGGCAGAGCAGGTCCACCTACAGCAGGTTGCACAGAATGGTGTCCAGGCGGGTTTTGAATGTGTCCAGAGTCAGAGACTCCACCACCTCTCTGGGCAGCCTCTTCCAGTGCTCTGCCACCCTCAAAGGAAAGAAGTTCCTCCTCATTCCTCTATTCAAGTTTGTGCCCATTACTTCTTGTCCTGTCACTGGGCATCACTGAAAAAAGACTGACCCCCTCTTCCTGGCATCACTTTGTTTTCAGTTTTTTTCTCCTATATAATCATGACTTAAGCAATTGTTGAAAGTGAAAGCTGAAGGTTGTGTGTGGGATTTTTTCGTGGGGATTTTTTTGTTTCTTTTCTTTTTGTTTTTAATCATAAAGCATCACAGTTGAGAGCCAAACTATTTAAATGACATCAAATATTTAGAAACTTGCAAAAAGTCAATGTTGGCAGTGGGGGAAGTGTTTAAAACCAGTAGTTCCCGGAGTAGCATAGCTTGGCTTCCTAGAGAGTTATTTTGCATGTCTGTAGCTCTTTCATCCATCCTAGTCACCTTGGTTCTTTTCCAGTCCCCTGCCTACACTCCTCAAGTCTCTTGAACCTTTTTAGCTCCATCACATGCACCCTGATTACTAGATCAATGCGAAACCGTGGACTGTGGTTGGCTAGACCTTGCACGTGTTCTGATTAGTGGTCTGGTGTGCATTAACAGATTGTTTAGCCAGCAGGCAAAACAGAACACATGGTTAGGTTGTGTGGTAACGTCTGGTTAAGTTACACGTCTGTTACATTGATACCCACGTAACTGCTTGGATCTCACTGCCTTTGCAACCTCTGCTCTTACTTGGACTTTTGCTGCAAATGACTGTTGGGCTCAAAAGTAAGTAGGGATGAGTAGAAACTGTAGGATTTTGTCCATCTCATATTGGACGAGAAGGCAACAAATACTACGCTTTCAAAATTTCATGTTCTAAGGTTGAGATTAAATAATAACCTTTGTGTGGTACATAACTTCTGGGTTGAGAAGGTCTGGAAAACATGTAAGCTTGGCATCAGAAAGAGATTCAACAATGAATTTTCAGAGACTTAGACTGAGGAAAATGATGTGGTCGGAACAGAGATGAGGGAGGTTTCTTTAGGACGGTTTCTTAGTGAGCTGCTTCTTCTAAGTTCACTGCTTAGTGAGCAGTTCCTTGTGGAGCTGTGATTTAATGTTTTTCATATGGATAATGTTCATGTTGACTGGGTCTCCTGTGTGTACTCTCTCCTTTTGTCTCTTCTGTATTTCATAAAAAAGTTGAATGTCAGAGGAATTTAGGAGGCAGGCAGATTCTAATCCAGCAGTGAAGATAGTTTCCATCTCCACTTCTCTATGATTGATGATAGACCCTGTCCTCTTCTGCTCTGGACTGCAAATACGTAGAAAAGAAATGTTAGTTTTTTCTGTTGTGACAAGGAAGACAATCGCTTTTCTTGCTGCTGCACCCTTCTCTGAACTGGAAAGGCTGGTAGTTGTACTAGTCTGAGAGATGGGTGCACAGAGTCTATACGATGGAGATCAGAACAGCAACTACAGTCTAGCAGATTGATTATACCAATAGACCAATAAAATATCTTGACAGAAGTAACTTCTGGAATTCAAGCCTTGGGGCTAAATAGCATATGCCTAAAGCTTTAACCTATTTATTTTCCACAAGCAAGCAAGCTTACCTAGATCAACACACATGTGCATTTTGGGTGACTAGAACTATCCAACCAAATTATCTAGCAGCAGTCAGGTGATGGGGAAAAATGTTTGAACCTTAAAGACAGTGACGGAACTTCTGATGTCACATGACCAGCAAGTGAACTACCGGTGGAAACATAATGAGAAACAATTTGTTTTGTAAGTGGACTTGTAACTTGTATTGTAAATAGACTGCTGTGCACTGATTTTTATTTTTTTAAAAGTCTATTGTACAGGTGGAGACATTAGGAGAGTTTGGTGTATTCTTCACTCTCTTTCTAGTTGGTCTGGAATTTTCTCCTGAAAGATTAAGAAAGGTACTTTTGTATAATAACCCTACATTACAGGATTTAATTGCTGATGTTCAAGTTATCAGTTTTAGTTCAGATTTTTACATTGTACCTATAATATGCTGGTGTAACTTTGTACATTTTTGAAAAGACAAATATGACATTTACTTCTTCTCTTTCACTCTTTGGAAAGAACAGAATGCATTATTATTCGGTCTCTCCAGAAAACCCTTTGCTATTTTTCTTTGTTTTAGTAAAACAGTTGGATCACTAGAAAAATCTCACAGAATTTATGGCAATCCATCTCTGCTTTATTTTAACATGCAGTAATATGTAGTTGCTGTTACAGCGTGTCCAGTGATGTTTGCCAGTCCTGTTATAAAAAAGATCAGTTTGTTAAGTACTGCATACTGAATTGATGATACATGCTGTACTGGCTAATAAACTGATTCTGCAAGTATGTTAGTACAATCTGGAATATTACATGATGTGGCCATCAGGATTCAGCAAAAAGGTACAAGTTTCTTTTGGTCCTAATTAAAAAAAAAAAAAAAAGTTCTCTCATAAACCAGCTAGAGTTTTAACAGTGGAAAATATTGCTGCAATATATGTAAAGAGTGTGCGTATTTTTTTACAGTAAAGACTGTAAAGAGTGTGATTTGTTCCTAAACTGATGATTGTGAGTTCAGGAGACTATAAAAGCTTTAATTGAATTGTATTAAAATTTATGAGCATCCAGCTTAATCTGCTATTTCTAGTCCATCTGAGGTCAAATATAAAAATCAGTAATTCATGGGTTCCTAACCTGTAGTATGAAAATTGTTACTTCACAACTGTGTGCTCACTAGTGTGGAACAAGCTGCTGGTATTGATGATGGTCTTTGCCACTCCCATTTCCCCCTGCCCTGGAATCCCATCAAATAACTGGTCTTCCATTCGATGATTTTAATATATTTCAACCCATACTGGACTTTTTGGCCCCTAATTTGTCTGTGAGCTCTGGAAAATGTACCTAATTTCTGGTAATGAGCCTTCTGGCATAGAGTATTATCTACTAGGCATAACAACTTCAGAATTTTAGGATGTATAGGATGACAGCCTGTTACTTCTGCAGCCCAGCACTGCAGCCCCAAATCATGCATCTTTAACTGCTTATTTGCACTGAAAATCATTGTAATTTATTAGTGAGAAAAGTGTCATCAGATTTTATCATAAAAACTTATTTTCTTCCCAAGGTATGGAAGATATCTTTGCAAGGACCCTGCTACATGACGGTTCTGATGATTGCCTTTGGTTTACTATGGGGACATTTGCTCCAAATTAGACCAACACAAAGTGTATTCATTTCTACTTGTTTATCTTTATCAAGCACGCCGTTGGTGTCAAGATTTCTCGCAGGTAGTGTTCGAGGCGATAAAGAAGGCAAGTATGATTTTAAATATGGACTACAGTAGCATCTACAATCAAATTTGAAGAAGTTGACTTTGTAACGTTACGAGAGAAACTAGTTAAAAAATGAAACAAAAATCACTGTTAAGTTTGGTTTTACAAGTGATACTCCTTTAACACTGGCCAGTGTTGTGTATGTTCTTGTTATGAGATGTGCCTGCTATTTACATAGCCAGCCCTCTTTGGAGAAACAGAGTGTAGCCCAACCAGTGCTCTCCATGTTAAGAATTGACTTCACTGAGGGTCTGGAATCCTTGTGCTTTTTAAGAGGTTACCAGGTTAGACCATTGCTACCAGTCTGTCATCAGGGCAGAAAGGCTAACTTAAATAATTCACATCCTTCTTCGGCAAACTAAGACCAGCTCCAGTAGTCTTTTCATAGCTAACAGCTCTTCAAATAAGTACCTTCAAGTGCCATATTACTAGCTTCTCAAAGACTTCTAAATGTTTCCTTTCAAAGGTTTTGCCATCCTGCTTTTTTCCACTTAAACCTCCCTTGTACATACTGCATTAAAGTTCTCCCCACCCCCTAGAATATTCGTATTCAGATGCCTAAATTCAAAGTGTGTATTTTGAGCTTTTGCATGGCTCTTGCATGTGGCTGCAATTCTAAAGACTGTATGTTTACAGTAAACAGTTTCTGGTAAATGCGTAACTAGCGCTTACCTGCTAAGCAAAGTTTATATTTTTATTGTGTAACAGAAGCTTCATATCAATATTTATTTATATTTTTAATATCTCTTTTATTTTTATATATATATATCTTAATTTACTTACTGGTAGGGGGAAAAAAACCCCACCAGAATGCTTTGAATGACCTCACCCCGTTGAGAACTATACTTAGCCTTCATTTGATGAAGACATTTCTAGATTTCTGAGCACTGCAAGCATTCCTAGATTCTGATGGATGTTCCCATAACTGCTTTGTTGGTGTATAGGGGATATTGACTACAGTAGCGTACTACTTGGAATGTTGGTGATGCAGGATGTGCAGCTGGGTTTATTTATAGCTGTCATGCCTACACTTATGCAAGCAGGAGTGAGCACACATTCCAGGTAAAAAAAAATTATTGTCTGTATCTTCCCCTCACCCCCTTCTAATTAGTATGCAGATTGCATATATGAATGTGAGAGCGCTACAGTTAATGTCAGTTCTGTGAAAAATACTCACTGTTCTGTCAGTTCCCTTTACTATTTGTACTTGTCATGTTGTATGAGGATATTCTTTCTGCTCTAGCTGCCTTAGTCCTGTCCAGTACTTAAAATTTGTAGTGAAAAGTTTGTTATTGTAAAAAAATAAGTTGATTTCTTGAGTTACTTTATTCCTTCAAGACTTGTTTTTGTCAAAGACTATGCAATAGCATTATTGAGCCTAATGGCTTACCTTGAAGATCAATCAACAAAATCTTATTGAATCAACATGGAATTCTAAGCTGTAGAAGAGATTGATGGGCACTCAGCAGATTTAGTATTAATCTTGTTTATTAATGTATCTAAATATCTCACTGTAGCTACTCAGTTTTGAACATCTGTGGAATTAGATCTTTTAACTTAAGGGGAACTGATTGGGAAGCCTGAGAGCACTTGAAAGAAATGTTTTGTTTGTTCTTCTCTTCCAGCATTTTCAAGGAAATACTGCGAATACTGATACTGATTGGCCAAATTCTCTTTTCTCTGGCTGCTGTTTTTCTTACATGTCTTGTTATAAAGACTTATCTCATAGGACCATATTACCGCAAGTTGCATGCAGAAAGCAAAGGGAATAAAGAAATCCTCATTCTAGGAATAACTGCATTCATCTTCTTAATGTTAACGGTAATATTTTAAATTAATAAAACATTTTGATACATGTGGTAGTCTACTGCATCGGTATCACAAAAGCCATCACACTTATTGCATATCTATGTACCTCTGTAGTTAATTATTTGATTTTAAAATGTTTTAAAACAAACCCCAAATGCACAGATGATTCATGCATTACAGCATAGAATGTAAGATGCGTAAGAAGAGATAAAATTTGAATGTCAGTCAACTGAACTTCTGCTGGTAACTTTTAATACAGCCAGTTAAGGAATCATTATTCCAGTTTTAATTTTGGGCTACTTCTTGGCTTTGAAAATAATTTAGGATGGGTTTTGAGATACTGATAATGGCTGATTGACATTTGTTCACAAGTTTCTTTTCCATAGCAAATTCTCCACATGTTATTTATTATAAAATACTTTTATTTTTCTGCAGCAGGTAAACAATTTGGAATGAAATTGAGGAAGTAGAGGGTGACCCGCCTGGTGGATAAGGGAGAGGCTGTGGATGTTGTCTATTTGGACTTCAGTAAGGCCTTGGACACAGTCTCCCACAGCATTCTGCTAGAGAAGCTGGCAGCCCATGGCACTGACAGGTGGACTCTTCACTGGGTTAAAAACTGGCTGGATGGCCGAGCCCAGAGAGTTGTGGTGAACGGTGCTAAATCCAGTTGGCGTCAGGTCTCAAGCGGCGTTCCTCAGGGCTCAGTTTTGGGGCCAGTCTTGTTTAATATCTTTATTGATGATCTGGATGAGGGGATTGAGTGCACCCTCAGTAAGTTTGCAGATGACACCAAATTAGGAGGGAGTGTTGATCTGCTTGAGGGTAGGAAGGCTCTGCAGAGGGATCTGGACAGGCTGGATCGATGGGCTGAGGCCAATGGGATGAGGTTTAACAAGACCAAGTGCCGGGTCCTGCACTTTGGTCACAGCAACCCCAGGCAGCGCTACAGGCTTGGGGAGGAGTGGCTGGAAAGCTGCCTGGCAGAAAAGGATCTGGGGGTCCTGGTGGACAGTCGGCTGAACATGAGCCAGCAGTGTGCCCAGGTGGCCAAGAAGGCCAATGGCATCAGGAATATTGTGTCCAGCAGGAGCAGGGAAGTGATTGTGCCCCTGTACTCAGCACTGGTGAGGCTGCAGCTCAAGTTCTGTGTTCAGTTTTGGGCACCACAGTATAGGAGGGACATTGAGGTGCTGGAGTGTGTCCAGAGAAGGGCAATGAAGCTGGTGAGGGGTCTGGAGAACAAGTCTTCTGAGGAGCGGCTGAGGGAGTTGGGATTGGAGCCTGGAGAAGAGAAGGTTGAGGGTTGACCTTATCACTCTCTACAACTACCTGAAAGGAGGTTGTAGCGAGGGGGGGGTCAATCTCTTCTCCGAAGTAACAAGCGATAGGACAAGAGGAAACATCCCCAAGTTGTGCCAGGGGAGGTTTAGGTTGGATATTAGGAAAAACTTTATGGAAAGAGTTGTGAAGCATTGGAACACGCTGCCCAGGGCAGTGGTGGAATCACCGTCCCTGGAGGTATTTAAAAGACAGGTAGACGTGGTGTTGAGGAACGTGGTTTAGGGGTGGTTTAGTGGTGTTAGGTTTATGGTTGGACTCAATGATCTCAAAAGTCTCTTCCAACCTAAGTGATTCTGTGAAATGCCTCAAGGTTCATAGGTTTTGATATCCCTTTTGGGTTTGCTTCATCTTCCTCTGAATCTTCCTTCTATTTGTTTCTATCTCATGTTTCAGCCCTCTGAAAAACTGTTCTGCTGGAGAACAGAATGTGACAGTTGCTGATAATGTGAGTTTGAAACTCCATTATCCTGGATGTGCAGATTGTTATGTCCTCTGAGAATTTTTGAGAAAAATTATTCCGAAAAGTTCCTGTGCATGTGCCTTTTTTCTAGTGGTATTTGCTTAATTATTACCAAAAGAGAAAGCTGACCTCCTTCAGGAAGAAGGTCAAGAAAGAAGTTAGTGAGAGCATAGCTTTACAATTTGTTGATTTCTATTGTATAGGTTAAAAATGCCATCCCTCTAAACAGCTATTCATATTCTAAACAGGAGTGCTATCTAAAGAGAAGGAATAAAACTAGTTTCTCCTTTTTACTTTCCAACAAACAGGCAACAACCAAACCACAAAAAGGCGCATAAAATACTACGGTATGGCCTGCATAGACTGAGCTGACTAAATTTGGCGTATTGTGCCCAAATCATGTGTTAAATGTGCAATGAGTTTGTCTATGTGACTTTACATAATATATGTCTGTATACAAACCTGAGGGAGAGTGCGTTAGAGCATGTTGGATTTGTACTACAAAAAAAGAATGCTTCTTCAGTGTGGGAAGTGTTTGTGAAGGAGCAAATATTTTGTGTACTTTAGGTGAAAGCAGTTTTCCTTTTCTAGTTGATAAATAATGTATCAAAGGGAACAGTACAAAGGATACTGCATGTAAGCTCAGTAAACCAGTTGAGATGCTTGATATTCACTGACATCGATACATTCATTATAGTAATGCTGGAAGTTGTGGTTTGAGCACAAACACTTAAAAAAACCCAATAATGAATAAATAGACCAAAACAAAAAAAGTATTTGATTGTCTAATTGAACAGTTCAACAAACAATTCTTCTAGAAAACAAATCTTACTTGGTATAGATGCCCTACAGTGTCAGGAATAAAAAACATAGGATGGGGGATGGCAATCTAATTTAAAAAAATGTTGCATGTGTTTGGAAGGCATAAATTAAGGCTTTTGGGTGCCAGGTAGGAAAACAATTAAACTGTTACATTTCCTGCAAAGATCTTTCTGCTTTGAAAACCAAGCCTAAATATTGATGGAGTTTGTATAATTATCTGCAGTCACAGAATTTTCCATACTAGCGTAATTCTAAAAAAGCTTTTGAATTTATAGAGGGAGGAATTAAGAGAGTGCCTATTTTAGTGGCGTTAACCAAAGATGACTGCAGCTCCATTTAGAAAACTTGAAAGATGTTTTTAAACAAAATATTTTAACTCTCTATCTAGCATGTTGAGTTATTCTGCAGGGCACATCCTTTCCAATACATGACAAAGAGGGTAGGAATGATACGGGATTTCTGCTTCACACATACAGTTATATACATGCAGTTACTTGTTACGTGCTTCAGTGTTGACTGGATTTCTGGGGTCCACCTAAGTTTATCCTGGGTTGGGGTTCATCTGTAACAATAGCACATGTAGCGCACATTATGTATAAACTATTTTACTTGATTCCTGTGTTTGAAAATCTCAGATGACTAATTAAATAAGAATTGCTGTTTCTCTACCTATAAGGGCAAACTCTATATAGGAAAATAAGAGGGGGGATAGGACAGAAGAGGTTCCTATACTGCAGTGTGAGTAAACAATTTTGATGTAAGGGTTATCCTGTCAGGTGAGGAACTTCCTGTATGGAAGTGACTGTTGAGCACTTCTGAACTGCTTGGCTCACTTGGATAACATTGCAACGCACTAAATCTGAAACAGTATCCTAAATACATCTCTTCTTCATAAAGTAACTTAAAAGAGACGCAACAAAACTCAAATATGAGATACTTTACCAAGATTTGGAGCTTAAGATACCTCTTTCTGTTCCCAGATGTTCTCAGAAATAACTGAAATTCCCCCTCCCTTTTTCCCTTCAGCTAGTTAGGCAGATCAGGGTGAGGATTGTGTCGAGTCCCAATCCTATAAAAGTCTACCTGACTTTGAGACACAGTTGTGCATCTTTCAATCATGTACCTTGTCATCAGTAGCAAAGGTCCAGTAGATCACTATTGCGCTTTCAGCAACTCCTTTTCAAGCTTTGAATTATGCAGGTACTGCTTTCCCCCTCCCCCCCCTCCCCTTTTTAACCTGGGGGACTGTTCTCCTGAATCGCAACATAAAGAGCAAGCCTAGTTTATGGTTTTAAATATGACCATTTAGGCTCGATGCCCAGACTGGTATGTTCAGGCAGACCTATATGCTGCAATGAGCTGAAGAACATGTTATAAGTCAACCAGCACGTTCACCGGTGTACTGTTGCTTTTTTCATGTTCTGTATTGACAGAAACATCACAAGGAAAATTGTTTTAAACACTATCCTGATAATGAATTGCTGTATTAGATATCTGCGGGACAACAGTGGTCAGTTTTGTTATGTTTTAAAACTAAGTTGCTGAATATTACAAAGGAATTAGAAAAGAATAAAACCTGACCTGACAAGAAGGGTAATAGTTACATTCACGTGTTTATAAGACTGTGCATATACGTAGCGGTGTGCGGTGGGGGGAAAGTGGCTTCCAGTTCGATTGTCTTATGGTTGATCTAGGATGATGGCAGCAAATGGAGGGAAATTGCCAGCTTGCTTTACGTACCAACAAGATGAAAAGAAACTATAGCTGTGTTATTGCAGTACTTCATATATCAAAATGCCCATACTTTTTCCTGCAATGTATTAGGAATATCATTCCTTGTTTGCCTGGAGTACTTTTTAATGGCTCATAACCCGTTTATGAACTCTTTTCTATCGATTACAAGGAGAAGATTAAGGAAGAACTGTAATCTCAACTATTCTAGTTAATTATTCAATAAAACACATGTTTAGAGTTTTTACAAGACTCCCTAAAAACTGTTTCCACTTCCATTAAGACTTGACTTCTTCAAAATGCAAGCTTAGCATTCGCCTCTTTAGTCTTGGGCAGATTTAAATTATTAAAGCCTGAAATTCTAATACATTTATTTCCATCAGGGATGTCTTTAATTTTACTGGCTTACCTTATTCATTAAGCTTCTATGATGATTAAAGACGAACAATAAGGTACATGTTATTGGAGAATACAGGCAAAACAACTGCTGAACAAATGGTCGAAATTCAACTCGAACATATTATAGCAGTAATGTTCCTTTCTTTTATTTATTGCTACGGTAGAACGTTTGAACATAAAAATCCAATATTCTAGTGGAAGAAAAGCAATCCTCTCTGAATTATAGTGAAATGGGGCCTTTGAAAACAACAGAAAACTAAACTGTACTGGGAAAAACATGTAAATTGACAAAACTTTTCATTTCATTTTGATTGAAAAAGCTTTCTGTAATGTAGGAGTTGGGAAAAGGACCGTACAGAGCCCAGGGATTAGTGACTGTTAGAACCCTGTTTTGTAAAGTCAAAACATTAAAACTGATGCAAGCACAGCGGGAATACTAAATGCAAAATAATTTCTTATATAAGCAAAACTTGGAAAGTTTGCTGAGAATGCCTTCCTGCCAGTAAACAAACCCTCTGGTGTGTGTATGCACGCCCACACATCATACATAACAAACCCTGATACTATAGATGTAGTTAAGGAAATGTATCTACTTATTGTTAATATTATTGGAAATCAGAAACCAGGATGGGACTAGTAAAAGGAGTCTCCGTATAAATCTAGATATAAATCTGAAGAACAGACTGGAGGAGCGGGGGGATGAGGTTAAGAAAATAATATAATTTTTGGTTATTTTCTTGCCCTCTCATCCACTTCACACTTTTCTGTGTGTAAAGGGACCAATAGATTTTGTAGACCTGAAGCTGTGTAGTACTTAGAGAGTAGACAAGAAATGGCAAAATTTGCTTTTTTTATCTACCTAGGCCCTTGAGCTCATACTTGGCTTGCCACAGAGCGAAGGAATGGAATTCAGTTTCTATGCTGTGGGAGAAAACCCAGATGGACATACAGTTTGCTCCAGTTATGTCTGATGCTTTCTGAACAAGCGTGTTTCTTTCCCATTTAAATTGCTCCTCGCTTGGATAGTGATTCTCATAACAGCAGAGTATCATGCAATTCTGATACAAGAGATGCTAAATCCCTTCTTACACGGTGACATGGGAATACTTAAAATATCAGCTATAAAAGTTTTGTTCTGGAGCTCTGTTACAGCTGATAACACTTAAATGGGTGGGGATTATAGCTGAATAGCAAAAATAATTCCAGCTTTATTTGAAGAGGCTGTATTGGATCTTAATCATACTCAAGAGGAGGTGACTTTAAAGGAACTAATGTGTGATTGAGAAGAACTTAAATGTTTCCTATTCGCAAGTGTTTCTTTTATCTTACTCATATTTTGGTGATTTTAAAGCCTTTTATGTATATTTCCTTCTTCCCTCTTACAATTTCAAATTGTGGTGAAAAGCACTGAAATTCCTTTTGTTTTAAAATGAGAGTAACATTATAATATTATTTTGTTGGTTTTGCCTGATCAGCAACTATTTGCATTAGTTGACAGAACCAATTTGTTTTCTTAAATGTCTTGCAATAAATTACAGTCTCTTAGCACAAATGGAGTTAATGTGATGAGCGTTCAGACATTAATACTTCAGTACACAAAAGGCTGGGGTTTATTTTTAGGTGGCATTTTATGCATAGCTTGGAGACTTGTTTATTGTGTCTTTTGCTCTCCTCCATTAATTTCAAGTCACTGGAGTTTTAGCTTCATACCTCACAGTGTAACACTGTTCAAGATATGATGAATGTTGTCCATAAATGTAGTATGGTGTATTGTTGCTTAATCTAAATTAGTATGGAAATAAGTCTTCAGTTTTAAATGTTCTATTAATATTAATAGTGTTGCCCTTTCTCAGTAACATGACAGTCTGCAGCAGCATGGTTTTAAAGTAATTATTTTAAAACATGCTTTATGCCGACTAAAAGTACTTCTTGCTCTTTTTTTTAATGTTCTGAGCATTGCCTTAAGCAGTTGCTTTCGTTTTAGTTCAGTCTCTTTACATGTGCTTCATCTGTTCCCTCTCGTACCCTATTGCAATAATAAAAAAGAATGAAGCAGTCTGAATTCTTTCAAATAGATACCATGCTTCATTTCAGCAGTTTAATTCACGTGTTTAAAATGCATCCCTATTCAGTAAAGCACACAGGCACATTTAAGTCCAATTTACAATAACAAAATGTAATTTATGCCTGGGACTTCTGCTAAATTGAGACTATTCTCCCAAATTATGTTTTGATTTTTATTTTTCCCCCTTGTTTGACAGCTGGAAAATATGCTGTTCTTAATGCTTTATTCCACTGCCTCAATATATTACGTAATCCTGACTCTGAAGCTGTTACCGTCTTTCTCAGTTTTGTGAAATCAGATGCTATCCTTAAGAATGACACGAAGCATTACAATGTAGATTAAGAAATTTTTAAATTGGGGGGGGAGGGGGGGAAGGAGGTAACATGGAGCAGAAACTGGTTTTGTGAGTCTTGTATAAATATAATACTGCAGAATAACTGAAATAAATACACTGAATTCTATTTGTTGTTGAATTTGCATAAAGACATAGTAATTTCCTACATTTGGTATAATGTACAGTTTTATAATTTCACTGTGAAATGGTATATAAAGTCCCTCAGGGCTAGCGAACGCCAATAGATTCTCTGTTATTCCTTTACAGATGACAGAGCTGTTGGATGTTTCAATGGAGCTGGGATGCTTCTTAGCCGGAGCACTGATCTCTTCTCAGGGTCACATGGTTTCTGAGGAGATTATGTCCTGTATTGAACCAATACGTGACTTTCTTGCCATCATTTTCTTTGCATCCATAGGTAACTGCTAAGAAAACGTACTTTAAAAATAGTGTTAACCTGCAAATGCGTGGAGAAGAAAAAAATGGTGTCCACAAACTGGAAGGAGGAGATAGATTTTATTTGGTTAAAATACTAAGCTGTTAACTGACCACAATAGTGGTTTGCCTTTGCTACTATTTTTAAATCTAACATTCTTTTTCATAAGCAATTTCCATGTTTTACTCTCAATTCTTGTTTTAATGTCAGGTTTTCACTCTTAATTCTGAATTCATACTATTGAAAGCATGTAACTAAAAATTTTAGGGGGAAAAAGGTTTTTGTTTGGGTGTTGGTTTGTTTGTTGTTTTTTTTTTAAACATTCTGTCTCCTTTTTATACTAAAATTGTATTACTATTTTGAGTCAATTGGTAGAGTACATTTCATGTTCTTGTGGCTTGGTTTTCTCTAGAAGCAGGATACAATAATGGAAACAGATCTTTTTTTTATAGCATCTTGTTTCCTTAGCTAGGAAAATGTGATCTGGGTGTTCTCAACATGGGGAAAAAATAATTGAACAAGATGTATATCAGAGACTACCTGAATGCCAACGGAAATGCAGCACTGGTACCTAAGACCAGGAGAGTAACTCATCATGCTTGTTATGCAGAATAAGTTCACTCTGAGAATATGTGCCATCAATCGGTAGCTTCACTTTGAACTGTGACGTTGTCTAGCTGTCTGTGCGTGCCCCGGTTATGCTTTCTCTAAAGGAAACTGAAACGCGCTACTGGAGTGCTTAGGGGCAGTGAATGAGGAGACAGGCCCTGCGAAAGCACTTGCCTCTCCCTGTGGATTGTACAGGAGCTGTGTGTCCTATTTTGGTGGGCATTGCAAGGTCTAAAGGGGTTTGAATATGGCCTGTTGCACAAATCCAACCTCCTTCAAACCAATCTTACTAGCAAAATCCTTAGGGTTTGGGTGGTTTTTGTTTTGCTTTCTCTCCCCCCCTACCCCGAGACCACCCTTGGCTTTCCTTCTGGTTTTTATTTTAAGTTTTGTATTGTTCTTTTTATTTCCATAATAATTTCCGTCAATATTTATTCAGCTAATACTGAGGTCCCATCAGCATCATTTTAATGCTTTTCCTTATATGCCTGTTTGATACATATTGTTTCATAAGAGAAGCTAAAACTGTTTCTGGTGGTTGTAAAAATGAAAAGGAAATGGGTATGCTTGCCAGTCTTGATTTTTTTTGTTTTTTTGGGTTTTTTTCGTTTTACCCAGCCCATGATAATAGCCTGTGCTGATCAGTCAGATTGCTTAGCAATAGATATGTTTATTTGAGTAACTTATTTTCTAATAAAGGGAGGAAAGTGGTGAGCTATAGTAAAACTCTTGGGCCCATATAACTGACAAGGCTGAATAAGTAATTGCTGCATGTGCACAGGTGAGTTGTTTATGTGTTTTAGTAAAGATGGTGATGGAGCAGATAGTGTTATCAGGGTTACAAAGCATAGCAAGTAATTTATAAGCCTGAATTTAATTTTACAGTGGACTGAATGAAAATACTGTCCTACACTCTTTTGACTGCATAAATTAAGACTAGAGATAAGATGTTGGTACAGTACAGGAAAACAGCAAGACCTCAGTTGGCATGCTGGCAGCACTCCATATAGCCTGCGTTATACTGTCAGGAAATTATTTTGGTAGTTCTGTTACAGAATTTTTAAAAAATTTAATCTTCTTAACTGTTGCCACCATTATAATTGTAGAAGGGAGAGAAAATTGCATAACAAGTTTGGTTTTACAGAAAATGGCTGTTATTCCTGCTTAAGAAGAAAGTTAGCTAAAAATCAGAAAAATGAACTGTTGTAGGCCTCTGCCAAAATGTGATAATGCTTGCTTGTAAAAAACAAAACAACCCCAAACCAAAAAAAAACCCTACAAAAAACCCAACACA
>VZSF01002283.1:110865-121975 GCA_013398295.1 Chionis minor
CACCCCCCCCCCCCCCCCCCCCCCTCTTCCCACTTTACTTCAAAATACTTTCAAACTTTGTGGTTAACAGGAAGCTCTGTGGGGTGGCAAGGTGGCAAGGAGGTAGGTTTTAAAAAGGAGAGATGGGATGTTGCAAAGAAAACCTGAGCGGGATAAAAAAATATTCCTTCTTAAAAAGAAATCTAGGAAGAACAGACTTCTTGCTTGCTTTCTGCTTATATATACATGCAAATGATATGTATCTGTAAATGTATAGAGATTTACTATGTGAAATGACATAAAGCCACAAGGGAAGATTCTCCCCCTCCCTGCCTAAAGAGAAGGCTTGTTGCTATATGCAGAAAACACCCAATAATAGAGAGCAGAAACACTTGAGATCCTGAGGTGGATCCTACACCACTGCAGCAATATAATTTCCGTTCCTTTTAGAATAAAGGAATAAATAGAAAAAAATTTGACTTAATTGAAAAGTGACTGTAAATATGTCATTTGGAAGAGTTAGTTCCTATTCTGCTTGTCTTAAATGCCTGCTCTTCCATTCTCAGTGCAGAAATCCTGGTGCCTAAAAGCTGGGGTGAATTGTACTTGTTCGTGTAGTGTCTGTAACAGTGGTCCTGCCCTTAGCTTGACCTGCGTAATGCTGCCGCTTTCCAATTTGCGCATGGGTGCCTCTGTGGGAATAACGCACCTTTGCAGTTAGGCATTAACAGCTGTACTTTGAGTTACTCTCCAGCTGTACATTCATTTCAGCCCGTGTGTGTTCTTCAGTTTTCTGGCTGTCTGTGCTCTCTGCTGAGGTTAGAAAGTTCCTGTTTGGCTCTGCCCTCACTTACATTTCTGAGAGCACAGCTGGAAAAATCCCTTAGAGCCACATTTTAAGAACAAACTTTTATTTCTGCTTTGGTACCTAGTACTCAGATCCTTCCCTTTCTGCATCTGCATTGTTTGATTTTGTTTTGATTGCTTTTTAGAAAGATGGAAGGCATCCTTGCATAGACTGCTTGACCTTTTTTTTTCCCCCCCAAGTGCCACAATAGCCCTTTTTTTTTGTCAGTCTGCAGGGCATATGGAGTTTGTAATTGGGCATCAGGACCCTATCTGTCATTATCCTGTCCCTCCGCCCCATCCTACCTTCTCCCTCCACTCCCCCCAAAAAACCCCCAACAAAACAACACCCCACAACATCATAGCAATGAGGTTTTATGTAAGTCCTTAATTGTTAGACCATGCTCAGGGGTTTATGACTTATTCCGCTCCAAGTGACTTTTCCAGTTCAGGTGACTTTCAGTGTTTGCATGCAAGGGTCACGGGATGAAAACAATTACATTTTCTGTTGTAGCTATAGTCTGTGCAAATACTGAATATCATGTTCCTCCCACTGTGATAGTCCATTACCATGTCACGCAAAAATGTTAAGCAGCTGGCAAAGTGTATGTTACAATCAGTTTGCAGAACAATGGAATTGTTTCCCGGCAGTATTTTTATAGCTTTCATTAGAGGTGTGTTTCAGTTCAGATTCTGGATTGTTGACTGGTGTGGAAGAGAGAGACTTTTATAAATGCAAATGCTCATGCACCCGCCAGATATAATTTAACTTTGTTGTGAGTATTGTTTGTGCTAAACCCATCCAAAGGAAAAATGATTGGATAATGCGGGAAGTGCTTTAATGATTAAATAAATAGTGTTGGTAGGTATGTTAGGGCTTTTTGTTTGTTTGTTTTTGAGAACAGAGTCTTGCAATTAAATCTATTATTAACTCAGAAAATTATCATAGCAAGATTTTGGCCTTAAACTTCGAAATATTGTCTTCTTTCCTCCTAGGACTTCATGTTTTCCCCACATTTGTAATATACGAACTCACAGTCTTACTATTCCTTACATTGTCCGTGGTCATAATGAAGGTATTTTCTTTTTCTCTTTTTAAAAAAATATTTTAATGGTCTAAATAATCTTTGTACTGCACACCCTAACGAAAATTATGTCCAAGAGCTGAACATCTTATATAACAGAAAATATTACATCTTTACTGTAAATCTGTATTTGGAGGAATCTTACTGACTAGAATACAATTTGATACAACATTCTTAGGATACTAAAAGATTTTATTTAATGTTAAAAATAAGTTACACAGGGAAAAACAGCTGTTTAGCTTGGGATGTGTGACAAAGTTATTACGTGTTTTTATTATAGTAAACAAGATACTACTTCTTATTGTGCAGTGTATGTTTGTCTTTTGACATTAATACAGAAGACACATTTAGAAGTCCACTAGTCTATGTCCAGAATGACTGTATTTGATGCTGTTACCTTACAAATATTGTACTATTTCATCTATTGCACTTCTTTTATTTAAAAAAAAAAAACCAACAAAAAAACAAATCAAAATCACAACAACCCCCCAAAACCCCCATTTTTAAAGTTTGTCTTGGCAGTGCTTGTGCTTTCTCTGATTCTTCCAAAGACCAGCCAGTATATCAAGTGGATTGTCTCAGCAGGACTGGCACAAGTCAGCGAATTCTCCTTTGTTCTGGGAAGTAGAGCACGCAGAGCGGGGATCATTTCTCGGGAGGTAAGCTGTTCTATAGTTATTAACTTCTTTTTTTGCACCTAACTTAGTGGGATTTTGTATTACAGTGTATTTCAAATACCAATACATTCCAATTTTGTGGCATCTCTTAACTGTTAATGAGTCGACCCATACGAAAGGAGAGATTTATGTCCCAGACAGGGTTCTTCATTCCATTTTATATTTGTTTGATATTGGACTTTAATTTTTTAAATTGCAAGTTTTACTTTTAAATGGCTTCATTATAAAAGCTTTGCCTTAACTGCTCGCACTTAAAATTTCTGTTCTGAGAAGTGAGTTGTAGATAGCCTCCAAGTTACTAGCACTGAGAAGCCTTTGCTTTTAAGATCCTGATATAGCTATAGAAAGAGGTAACTGTGAGTATAGGACTTGACTAAGGAAATACCATTAAATAAGAACCAGAGAGCAGATACGGTAAAGTGGAAATTGCCTTAATATTTAAAATAGCAAACAAACTTTTAATTTTTACCTGCAAAGCTTGTTAATTTTAAATTCTCTGCAGAAGAAACAACCAGCTTTTTCAGTAGTCACATTAAAAATCCCCTAGGAAAGAAACCTTACACTTAGTTTTATATTGAAGCTGTGAGAATTGTATTTTTTCAATATGAAGTCTACTTTGTGAAATAAGGTAAATTATGGCTCTAGAGATACAATAACTGACCTCACTTGCTAGTGTTAGCTGCTTTCTCCTCTGTATCTCTGCTCATAAAAATACTGTGCTGGCGCGCCGAGCTTTTGATTGTGTGAGCAAGTGGGCTATATAATGCTGGAACCAATTCCAAATCAAGCACGTATGAAAAACTTACACAATGCTGTTCACTTGTATAGATAAACGTGACTCATTTTCATGTTCACTCCTGCATATATTTAGGAGTTATAAATATTGTATGTTTGTATAGAGTTTCAAGATACCCATATGTGATCACAAAACCTGTTTAGGGGGCCACCCACTTTGCTTGGAGGCCTTCAGGCTTTCTTACTTATTTTTTTTTCCCTGCGGCAGCTCTCACGTGATTGTCTACTGTATAGGTTTATACAGCTCTGAAATTTCCAAAAGGCATTCTTCTGTTTGAGACCTCAAAACTACTTCCCACTCCTATTTTATAAGACTTTCAGAATATGTAGTTAAGATCTTATTTTGGAAGATGTGCTGTACAGCTAAATGGGATTTTTGTTTGCTTTTTGCGTATATAAAATAGTATTGCACTTCGCCACTATATCATTAAGCCAGAATAGGTTTGGGATTTTTTAATAAATTGGTATTTGGCCTTTGACCTTTTAGCAAACCTTGACCTTTCAAAACTGTACATGTAAATAATTGTTTTTCTGTAAGCTAATAATGTTGGGTTTTGTACTTGTATCTTTAAACCAGGTAAACAGATAATTAGATGATTTGTGTATGCACTTGTTTTCTAACAATATGCGTAGTTGGTTAGGAAGACAGGTAGAGTCTCCTGAAAATAATTGTCCAGAAAAGTCTGATCTCCTCAAACTTCTAGTCACTTCTTAGTTTACCATATAAGTAAGAGAAGTAATGGCTTTTATTTCCAATTTTCAGGTCTATCTTCTTATTCTGAGTGTGACTACTCTAAGCCTTTTACTTGCCCCTGCCCTGTGGAGAGCTGCGATTATGAAATGTGTTCCAAGACCTGAAAGACGCTCAAGTACTTGATTAAGGCTTGCACACGTAGAAGAACACATCTTCTTGCAAGGAATATCTTCATTGCTCATTTTATGTCTATGCACTTGGAAAACAAGAGGTTTTGAGCAGTCAGTCCTCTTCACGTGCACTTGGTTATAAGCCTTATACTGGCCTTAAAACAAAACAAAATTCGTTAAAAAATAATCATGTGATTTGAATTGCACACCTTTTACAAAATGTACATTCTGACAGATTAGAATCTGCTAGAATATTTGTTCCTAATCCAGTCATTATTCAAAGCATAAATTAACTTTTATTTAAAATATAGCATCATGCAAACTGTGTTCATTATTTGTTGCCTGAATGTGCCTTTTTGATTTTCATCCTATTTTGTTACTGCTGGTTCATCACCAGATTTTGTTTAAAAAGAAAAAAAAATAATTATGGTGCCTATGGTATCTTCTTTCACTAAATGACGCAAGTAATTTTCACATTTAGGAGTTTAATATACTAATATAAAATTAATCACAAAACACATTTCTAACTGTGAGTAAAAGTGTGGTCCTCTACACAAAGAAAAGGTTTAACTGTTTAGCATCAAACTGTTTTAAGCAGTCAGGTACATACTTCAAATGATGCAGTCGATATTGTCTCTTTTATTCCAAATTACAGCATATAATGTATTTCTTATAGCGGTAGCTTTTATTTGTGTTAGTTCTTGTATTTATTTACATATTTGACTAAAAGTTGATAGTAAGGAAAGGGTGTGACTTAAATTATATTTGAAAACTGACACTTGTCACCCATTCTTGTTGCTAACTGCTTTTACAGTAATTGTTTACAGGGTTTTTTTTGTTTGTTTGTTTTGTCTATATCTAATAAAATTGGGAAATCTAATTTCAAGCAGATGTGAAAAACATCAGTTCTGTAACTTTGGAGGTTGAATGTTATTGACACTATGCTAGATTCGGAATTATTTTGAGTAAATTAATTTGCACAAAACTAGAAATGGCAGACTGGACTTGTATTTGGAACTCCACAACTTTATACTTCACATATGCATTGAATAAATTGTTAGTCTCTTTAAAATATGGTATTTTGAAAAACAGTGTTTTGAATGTGATCTTAAATGTGTTTTGTTCCTTAAAATGTGATACGTAGCAGGATAAGCCTTGAAAAAGCCCATTCTTTAAGTGTCATAGAGAAAGCTTACTCATAGACTGTAGTCTGACAAACTTTAAAAATCATCTTGAGGTTTATCCGCTAAAAACAATACTATTAAAGATATATTAACACTTCAGGTCAGTATTATACTGTTATCTAAAATAATGTTGATACCCACAAAATGGTTAGAAAAATGCATGTTACATAGGTTTAAATTGCCAATTAAAATGAAAGCTGTCCTCCAAGTAGCAAAACAAAGCTTTGGATGGATTTTGTGTGCTTTACACCTCTTTCCTCTTCCATAGTAGCCTCAGTTTCCTCCTGTGTCTTCTCTGACATCTGCTGGGCTCGTCAAAATACAGCTTGGACTAGTCTGGAGGGTGTAAGTACTGTTAGGACAGGGTAGAGTTCATCATATTTGAGTTCTTGCTCACTGGATTCAGCGCTTTCTTTCCAGGCACTGATTCTTCATAAAAATTGCAGGAATGCATGGCAATTCCACCTCTCTTCAGATGGTTTGAAAAGTTATTGAGGAACAGTGACAAATGCAGAGGAAAAAGCTGCCCTATAAATAAAATAGCTTGATTATAAAATGAGTGTAACAGAAAGAAATTTGAAACCGATTTGTTGGTGTACTTCAATATGTTGTATTAAAAATACAGAAGTAGTTCAAAAGCCTTATGGTACCGTTTAACAATCAACTAGCTCAAACCTTTTACTCTTTTTCAGGTGCCTCACTAAAATTATTTAACTTTGTTTCTTAACTGTACACGGGAGAGAATTCTTACTTTGTCCACTGATCTAGCTCCTAGTTTCTGTTTGCAATACAAGCTTCTCTCCCTGCATGCCTCATTTGGGTTTTGAAAGATGCTTGTTTCACATGTAGTTTACCACCTATGATTTGGGGGGTGGCAAAAAAAGGGTTTGTGCAGGACTGTGGTCCTCTGTGGACCTCTGTATGGTTTCCATTGTCTCTTAGTTAGCCCTTGAAAGTGTTAGACAAAGCATTACAGCTGTGATGAGTAAACCTTTTGTCTAAATAAATTGCTGTGGCTAGTTGTACTTCTCTGAAAAATTCTGGGTAGGAGAGAGGAAATACTGATGGTTTGTGTCTCTTAAAAGAAAGAAAATATTTTCTCAATGACCTTTTAAAGGAGTTGGGTGAAGAGTCCTTTTGGTACCATGTCAAAAATGCAAAGCAAGTATGTAGATACCTTACTGGTTCCCTCATCTCTGTCACCTCTTTCCCAAGTAATTTTTGATTCAGTCATGACTTGGCTAGGCTTTTGCAGAACTGGAGAAAGAGAAATAGGAGCTGCCTCTGACTATCAATGTTCTGTGCCTCTTTGTTGACATAGACTTGGATTGCCTGATTGAATATTAGATGCAAGTTCAAATTACTAATCTTATTGGACATACGATAAGTTTGTTTACAATCAGCTGTTTGAGATTGTATCATAGAAATCTGGAGGTATATTGAGGTAAATGCTTCCTGAAATGTGAATAATGGCTCCATGCCTAATTCCATGTCCGAATGGGGTAGTTCTGCGATACAATCTTAAGATAGAAACAACAGGCCTTATTCCTGACTGCCTGCATGGAAAATGGGAAGAATATTTCACAATTGGCCCAGCAGCTTTTCAGGATTCTTATGCTTGTACTCCAGAATATTGTCTTTCTGTGTCACGTAGATAAAATTAAAGCAGAGATCCAGAAGCCCTGAAAGGAAAATCTACTGATTTGTTGAAGAACAGGTGGTCTTTTCTGGAAATTTTTCTTTCAGCTTGTTGGACAGTGGTTCTCTGTCATTCACTTATCTAATGATCAGCATCATTTGAATACAGAAAAGCTGATACGGGGCAGAAACTTCAGTAAGGGATGAGAGAGTATTTCTGTGGTGAGGCTGAGCTTACGGGAGTGCAAAGGAAGGGTCTGCTCTGTGCTTGAGCAGCAAGTCATTCAGCATACCTGTTTTGGGGTGGGGTGTTTTGATTGGTTTTTTTCGGAGGTGGGTGTAACTGGTTGCTTGTTTCATGTGGCTCGCTTTCAGAAAATTGGGAGTTCTTGCATGTCACCCCTTAATCGCTACCTTTGGTCACTGTACCCTAGATGGGTGAAGGAACAAAAAACAGCTTAAAAGCTGGTAGCGTGGGCTATGCTTATACTGTGTGAGTCATTTCCCTGTTCCCAGGGTCAGATTGGTATAGATGGACCCCCAACCACCCTACTTGCGGCTCATCCCATAGAGAGCAGGCTGTGTTTCACTTCCTCAGTAGGGAAGGTATCTAGCAGCTGTGAGGTAGGTTCTCATGCAACTGTGATTGTCATGGGTCTAGGGCAGCTCAGGGAATGCTGTCATCGTGGCCAAGTCCATGGGGCTACGTAGCTTTTTAAAAGCTTGAAGAATTCATATTTTCCATAGTCCGCAAAGATGAGGAGAAAGCAGCGTCGCAGTACCTTTGCATTTTACTTCTTTTATACTTGGATATCCTGTGTTTCACAGGCAGAGAGGCTTGTGGGGTTGCCCAGTGTGGCACAATAGTGCTGTGTGATGATGCTTGATGGGAGGGTGTGAGAAACCTAGCATGGCCTTTGCTGCCTGTTGGAGTGAACCCAGGAATGATCTAACTACAAAGGCGCTCCTGGAGTTTGTCTGGGGAAGGAATCTGTAGTTCCGGTCTGTAAGCAATCCTGGCAGCGTTCCAGCATGTGGGGAGTGCTGAAGGTGGAGGAACCTGGACCCCTGAGTGACAGGAGGCAAGACACGCCAACAGCGTTAGCATCTTTGTTGGAAACACCAATAGCTTATAAGGAGCAGCAAGTGCCAGACGTCCACTACGAAGATGACCTGAGCCCAAAGGGAGCCAACAAAACCAGTGAAGGGAGAAGGAAGAGCAGCAAGATGCCCTCAGGGCTGGGACGTGTGGCCCACATGACCCTAAAAGAAACAAAACGCCAAAGAGGAAGGCACGCTTCTACCACCTTCGCTTGGTAGCCCAGGAGCTGTGCTGCTTGGGTTCTCCCCACTGCCTCCGTCAAGTAATTACCACTGCCTAGTGGGAAAAACTTCTTGGCAGTAAGGACAGTAGAGACTGAGAAGATCTCCTGATTGCTGGAGACAAACTGAACAATGGTGTGACCAGAGTGGCTTAGGGACAACTGATCCTGCTTTGCGGGACAAAATCTAGGTCAGGGAATGGCAACACTTTCAAGGTTATGGTACCAAGCTGTATTTTTTATTTCCTAAAATAGAGCAGAAATTTGAGAATTGGGAGATGCTACCTCCCAACGAGGCCAGATGCTGACAAGCTTGTCAGCTGGTATTAGGTCTTCATTTAAGCCAGGAACTTGCACAAGTCCCTCTCTTAAGATGGCATGGCTTACAGTTCTGAAGCAGTAGGTCAAAATGTGTCCACATGCGTGTCCTCTGGCATGTCATAGGTTTCTGCTTACAGACTGATCTCACAAAACACAAGTTTCCTTCTGTCTGTTACACAGTTCTGTGACAGTGATGCCCTTTGAAGTTGTCATCTGTTCTCCATTTCAAGCACACTTAAAAGAGGGAGGCAGGCCACAGAAAACAGCAATCAGCCTTTCATCGCTACAAACACAAACTAAGTCCTAAAAGCTCCAAAATGCCCAAGAAAGGCGAGCTCAGAGATTAGAGAAACACTGAGGGTTTTTCTAGTGATACAAACGCTTCCAATTAGTGGTGAACAACCCTCTGCTAAAGAAAAAACCCGCACCTGGGAGTGCGTATGCTGGGGCAGTTAGTGATGTGTCAAAATGCCAGCAAATCGGGATATGGTCCCTCCTTGTATGTGCTTGTTCAGTTGTCTGGCAGGAGGCGCCTGGTAGAGGGGTTTACGGGGAAGCAGGAGCAGCGCAGCAAGATTACCTGCCAAGTGTAAATAGAAGAATTTGAGTAACTAAAAAAGGTGGTCTGCAGTCACTGTTTCTTCACTGACTAGGGTCAAGAAAGCATCAATTCTGGTGTTTGCAGAGAAGTTGTGTAGCTTGCAAAAGCAGGTAGTGGCACAAGGTTCATATTCTGTCCCGATTGCCGCTGCTCCTCTGTTCCGAGAGCCAGTGTAGTTATCTCAGACCCTACATGTCGCAGTTTGCTAACGTATTATTTTCTACTCTTTTTATTCCTAAGTTTCTGTCAGTTTTGCTTTGTACTAGAGAAGGCAGAAGTTTTCAACCTGAGACTTTTTCGAAATGGCAGTAGGACCGTTTTGAAAAAACAGCCAAGGAGATGCATTGTATCTTAGCACAGTCATTAAAGTCCACCTTTTTCAAAAGCATGTTTGCTTTTTTTGTAGTCTCTTCTTCACCCTGGGACAGACATACCTTGTTGAGGGTACATTCCTGGAGGCGGCTGGAGCTTGTGGTAGTTTAGCTAGTGAACAGGTGTGGGGGTTTTTTCTACAAGAATTAATGTAAAAAGGGGAGGTGGGGGATGCGGGCAGGGGCTTGAGATGCACAGACAGTTTAAATCCACAGGCACAGTATATGTGACCTGGAGGGTGGAGAGCAGCACCATCAAATGGAGGAGCAGCTGCCTTTTAGGAAGCATTTTGTCTGCAGCTGGCTTGGGGTGCTTCATGGGGTTTGTGTGTAAAAGTTCTTGCCTCTTTCTGTAAAAGTATAAACGCATTTTCATCATCATCTTCTTTGTTCAATGTCCACTGCCATTGACTTTAGTCAAGAAGAATGAAGAAACGGGTTAATCACGATTGTTGTCAGAGCAGGCATGAGCAGCCATAGAACTTTAGAGCAGCAAGTGAATGAGGAACATCGAAGATTGCCATTTATCAAGAAAATGAAGGTAGCTAGTGTTTCCTCATTATTATAAAATACACCTCTCTCAATGTCTTTAAAAAAAAAATTGAGGTATAAAGGTAATTAAATGTGAGTCAACTGATGAAGTGTGTCTTCTCCGGCATCTCTGCTAGATTGTCCTGCTGTTTCTGTATAGTGGCTTTGCTGGTCCCATCTTCTGTTCCTGACCAGTCGTGATCAGGACGCAGCACGGTTTTAGGGAAAGAACCAGACGTTGGCTTCCTGCTCCCCTCTTCATCGTGACAGCCTTGCACCACGCAGGCTTGGTAGCGCACGACATGGCTGCTGCTCCCCCGGCCCCCATCACATCCACTCCCACAAGAGACGCGGCGTCCGAGGGGCAAGGCTTTGGCTTTGCTGCCGTTTCCACCACTGCAGCTCCGCCTTTGCAAGCCCCTGCTCCGCATGCCGAAAGGCTTTTACCAAGAATTACATCATGCTCATATAATTACATCACACAGCCTGTGCTAACTTAACAGGCAGCAGGCACGCGGGGTGTACGCAGGTTTGAGAGTCTGGAGGTGCCAGAAACCGTCAGCGCTTGATTTTTATTTTTGGTGTAGATCTGGCCCAATTTGCGCTTGAGAGCAGCAGGCACCCACCAGAAAGCTTCCGTTCAGATTGCTACAAAAATCCTGCTTACAGCTCGGGCCGCCGTACGGGAGCTTGCTCAAGTAACGGCCGGGCAGGGTGCAATGAGGAAAGCACCGGCAGGATGTTGCGGCAGCCAACCGCGCCGCCCTGCACTGCCCCGCCGGCTCCGCGCCCCCGCAAACCCGCTCACCACCGAGGGCGGCGGCGGCGGCCCGGGCTCGACCCCCGGCCCTGACGCGGGGCTGGCCCGGCTCGTCCCGGCCCTCCCCGCGGCGGCG